>SJYC01026041.1:0-109009 GCA_006408675.1 Madoqua kirkii
AATATTCAGCCTTGACGTACTCCTTTTCCCATTTGGAACCAGTCTGTTGTTCCATGTCCAGTTCTAACTGTTGCTTCCTGACCTGCATACAGGCTTCTCTAGAGGCAGGTCAGGTGGTCTGGTATTCCCATCTCTTTCAGAATTTTCCACAGTTTATTGTGATCCACACAGTCAAAGGCTTTGGCAGTCAATAAAGCAGAAATAGATGTTTTTCTGGAACTCTCTTGCTTTTTCCATGATCCAGTGGATGTTGGCAATTTGATCTCTGGTTCCTCTGCCTTTTCTAAAACCAGCCTGAACATCTGGAAATTCACGGTTCACATATTGCTGAATCCTGGTTTGGAGAATTTTGAGCATTACTTTACTAGCGTGTGAGATGAGTGCAATTGTGTGGTAGTTTGAGCATTCCTTGGCATTGCCTTTCTTTGGGATTAGAATGAAAACTGACCTTTTCCAGTCCTGTGGCCACTGCTGGGTTTTCCAAATTGCTGGCATATTGAGTGCAGCACTTTCACAGAATCACCTTTCAGGTTGGATATTACTCACCCATAGAAAGAAACACATTTGAGTCAGTTGTAGAGAGGCGGATAAAACGAGACCCTGTTATACAGAGTGAAGTAAGTTAGAAAGAGAAAAATAAAGATATATTAACTCATATATATGGAATCTAGAAAAACAGTACCGATGAAAAGTATAGAAAAGAAATGGAGACTCAGATACAGAGAATGGACTAGTGGATGCAGCAGGGGAAGAGGAGGCTAAGACAGACTGAGAAAGTTGCACTGACGTATATACACGATCACATGTAAAACAGACGGCAAGCAGGAAGCTGCTGCATAACACAGGAAGCCTGGCCCTGTGCTCCGTGACAACTGAGAGGGGTGGTGCAGTGGGGAAGGAAGACTCAAGAGGGCGGGGACCATGTGTGCGCTCAGTCACTCAGTCTTGTCTGATTATTTGTGACCCCATGGGTTATAGTCTGCCAAGCTCCTCTGACCTGCCTCTTGAGAAACCTGTTTGCAGGTCAGGAAGCAACAGTGAGAACTGGACATGGAACAACAGACTGGTTCCAAATAGGAAAAGGAGTACGTCAATGCTGTATACTGTCACCCTGCTTATTTAACTTCTATGCAGAGTACATCATGAGAAATGCTGGGCTGGAAGAAGCACAAGCTGGAATCAAGATTGCTAGGAGAAATATCAAGAACCTCAGATATACAGATGACACCACTCTTATGGCAGAAAGTGAAGAGGAACTAAAACGCCTCTTGATGAAAGTGAAAGAGGAGAGTGAAAAAGTTAGCTTAAAGCTCCACATTCAGAAAACGAAGATTATGGCATCTGGTTCCATCACTTCATGGGAAATAGATGGGGAAACAGTGGAAACAGTGTCAGACTTCATTTTGGGGGCTCCAAAATCACTGCAGATGGTGACTGCAGCCATGAAATTAAAAAACACTTACTCCTTGGAAGAAAAGTTATGACCAACCTAGATAGCATATTAAAGAGCAGGGACATTACTTTGCTAACAAAGGTCTGTCTAGTCAAGGCTATGGTTTTTCCAGTGGTCATGTATGGATGTGAGAGTTGGACTGTGAAGAAAGCTGAGCGCTGAAGAATTGATGCTTCTGAACTGTGGTGTTGGAGATAACTCTTGAGAGTCCCTTGGACTGCAAGGAGAGCCAACCAGTCCATCCTAAAGGAGACCAGTCCTGGGTGTTCATTGGAAGGACTGATGCTGAAGCTCCAATACTTTGGCCACCTCATGCAAAGAGCTGATTCATTGGAAAAGACCCTGATGCTGGGAGGGATTAGGGGCAGGAGGAGAAGGGGACGACAGAGGATGAGATGGCTGGATGGCATCACTGACTCGATGCACATGAGTTTGAGTGGACTCCAAGAGTTGGTGATGGACAGGGAAGCCTGGCATGCTGTGATTCATGGGGTTGCAGAGTCGGACACGACTGAGCAACTGAACTGAACTGAAGCTCTTCTGTCCATGGAATTTTCCAGGCAAGAACACTGGAGTGGGTTGCTATGTCCTCCTTCAGGGGATCTTCCTGATTCAGGGATTGAATTCACTGTGGCTCCTGCATTGGCAAGTGGATTCTTTACCACTGAGCCACTTGGGAAGCCCCAGGAGGGAGATGTATATATACATATATATATAATTATAACTGATTCGTGTTGATGTGTGGCAGAGAGCACCACAACACTGTAAAGCAATTATCCTCCAATTAAAAAAGAAAAACTGTTGCGGTTACTTCTGAACTCTTAGGACTGAGATCTGTGTCCATTGTTGCTCCTCAGAACCCTACCCTTCTTCAGGTTTTAGGTTTTCTAGTAACTTAACTATTTCAATGGCAGAAGTATGTGTCTCCTGACATGTTTATCTGGGGTAGGCTCCACTGCAGCTTTGAAAATTTTTAATGTCAAAATTTTTTTAATCTTGTAAAAAGGTAGACACAGTAATATAGTAAACTCTCATAGTACCATTATCCAACAGCAACAGTGATCAATAGTCTACCATTTTATCTAACCAAGTACCATTTTAAAGCAAATCTCAGACATAAATTCAGTCAGTGCACATGTACTTTAAGGACTTTTAACACAGTCACATTACCATCCATCCCCAATCAGCACTCATTTCTCAATACCATTTACTACCGGGATTGTGCAGTTTTTATCTGGTTGTCTCTAAAATGTCTTTTTATATCTGATCTGTTGAATAAGAATTCAAACAAGAATCCACACATTACACTCAGGGCTATGCCTCTTAAATCTTTCTCAATCTATAACAGTCCCCTCATTTTCTTTTTTTTTCCCTCTCCAATGTTATTTGTTTTGGGGGGAAACAAAATATCTTGCCCTGTTCAACTGTCTGTATTTGGGATATCACTGAATGGTATCTTCATAATGGCTTTTTAAAGAGAACTAAATACTCTATTTACTTTTTTATGGCTGTGTCACATGGCATATGATTTGCAGGATGCTCCTCGACCAGGGATGGAATCTGTGCCCCCTGTATTGGGAATACCAAGTCCTAACCACTGAGCCACCAGGGAAGTCCGCTCATAATGTTGTATAACATGCTCCTCAACCCTCTATTCCTTTGTATATTGGTAATTAGACTCCTGTACTTAAAATCAGGTTCAACTTCATTTTCACATGGGGCACAAGGGACAGATTCACCTTCATTTTAAACAGTAAATCCACTCTTTTTTATTTTTTGATTGAAGTTAAGTTGGCATTTTTGCATGGAAGTTGGTACCTTCCTTGCCTTCTCTTTCTCCTGGCTTTTTGGGTTCAATGTTTGTATTTCTAGCATGCTCTTTCAGATTTCATCTCGTAGAGCCCTCCATATCAAAAGATAGGAAAGCGAGTTAATCTGAGCAGGCAAATCTGAAATTAGAACCTGCGAAAAGCATCCAATTGTCAAACAATTATGTCCTCCCATTCCCTTTGAATTATGCAATCCTTGTAAAGAGCTGTTAAAAAATCAGACCAACTTTTAATGCAGTTGAATTTTATCTTTCTTTGTCCTGTACATCTTCTGTTTAGTATATACTGTTTTTTCTGTATCTTCCTTTAGAATCCAAAATCCACAAATTTTATAATTTTGGAAGAACTAAACATCAAAGAATTGTATTAATCAGAACTTCATAGTCTAATATTATGTTTTGTACTTAAGTCCTAGAAGACAAAAGGCCAGAGCAAAAAAAACCTTACATTTGCAAACAATGGGTAATTTAAAAGATTACATAATGACCTAGAGAACAATGGATTTGAAGTCAGAAGACTTGAGTTCAGGTTTCTCACCCATTAGTTTTTATTACTTTGGGGGAACAAATTAACTGAGATTTTATTTCTACATCTATTTAATAAGAGCAGAAATTAGCTGATTTCTGAATTATCTCTCAAGATTAGTGATTCTGTGATTCTAAGTATCCTTCAATTTATTGTATATTCTGAACCTCATTTCCACTCTTTAATCAAAGGTAAAATTTCTTTTCACATCAAAAGAACTTCCTCTTATCTAGTAAGTGGGCATTCAGCCTTAGAAAAGAATAAAATTTCTCATTATCCTGTCCATCTTTGTCTGAAATATTCCTTTTCATTTTGACCCTGCATGCTCATCTCACTCTCGTAAAAATTTAACAGATTTTGCCTGTCATTCTACCATGATATAGTTGAAGATGTAAAGCATTACTTCAATTAAATATTATTACTTTGGTAGGCACTCTCCTAGGTACTGAACAAAACAGGCAAGGTTTTTGGTTGCTGACGACTCACAATCCACTGCAGGGAGACAGACAATAGATAAAAATAAATAACTTCAGATCGTGGTAAGGTCTATAAAGATAATGAAATAGGATGATGGAAAAGTGAATGGGAGAAAGGTTAGACTTTACACTGGGCAGTCAAGGAGGGCCTTTCTCTGAAAGTATCACTGTAATGGAGACTAGATGCTATAAGAAAACTACCACAAGATGTACAGGATGCGTGCTCTAGGCCGAGGGATCTTAGATGATGCATAGGCATCATCTAAGCTGGGAACAAGCTTGGCGTATCCTGGAGTGGTGAGAAGCATAGGGTCACAGCATAAACGGCTGAGAAGCCAGGGCACAGCATCTGGTATTATCCTTAAGACAGAAGGAATGTGGAGCATCCTTCACAGGAGACCATGATCTGATTTGCATTTCTTCAAGAGTACCCCAGCTTGACCATTCCCAGTGGGAGAAGTGCTCACCATTTCTCTTTTCCTAACAGTTTTTGCCAGAATCCTGCGGGCTCCTGAATCCCACAATGTCACCTTTGGCTCCTTTGTGACCCTGCGCTGTACAGCCACAGGCATCCCTGTCCCCACCATCACCTGGATTGAAAACGGAAATTCCGTAAGTGCCCTCTGTATGGGGACTTGTCTGGGGAAGACCCACTGGTGGTGAATTTGAGGGCAGAGCACGTATTTGTAGAGTTACCATGATTTCTGTCATTGGTCTCACCTGCATCTCCATTTTTCAACATGTTCCAATATTTTCATTCCAGAAGTCACTGTCTAGAAACTGAACTTCATAGGTTTACTTCTTTCCTTATAGGGAATAGTACAAAACCAAATTTATTCTTTACACTTTTGTGTAAAAGGGAAGTGGTAATTCCTTCCCACACAAAAATCATCAGATGAAGGATTAGTTCACTGCTGGAGCCTAATTTGATGAAAAGCAATCCATAATTAGAATACATGTCTGATAGTGCAACACTTTATTTTCATTTCTAATACTGGTAATAGTAGCTAATATATAGTATGTGATTGCTGTGGCTAGGCCCTGTTCTAAGCACTTTACATAAAAGCAATCATTTATTCAGTCTGCAAATATTGAGCATCTCCTGGGCATCAGGCATTATTCTAGACATTGTATATACAAGCTCAACCAGAACAAGTAAAGTTTCCTATCCTCAAGTTTCTTACACTAACATGGGAAAAAAAACAAACAATAAAATAAGCAGATAGTAGAAACTATACTCTGTGTGAATAGTGTCCAATGCCATGGAGAAAAATAAAGCAGGAAAGTGAGGAACTACAACCTCAGGAGGAAGATTCTGTTTTCAATAAAGTGGTCAGAGAAGGCTTATTAAGATGAAGATATTTAAGCAAAGAGCTGAAGGAGGAGGCTATGTACATAACAGGGGGATTATAACCAGGCAAAGTGTCTGAGATAAGGGCATACCTGGTATATCAGAGGAACAGCAAGTAGGTCAGTATGGCTAGAGGAAAGAGGTAAGGGGTGCGTATGAGGATTGTAGATTCTACAGGCTTACTTAGGTCATGGATACATTTGACTTTATTTGGGTGGAATAGAATGCCTCTGTAGGTCTGTTCCTGTTATCTGTTTTACTGCTGACTTTCTTTCATTGTGTTTTATTTCCTTGTGAGCCTAGTTATCTTTGATTACTTGTTCATTGTTTTGAGAAAATAAAGAAATGTCAGAGGTTAATTTGAGGTCTAGATAAAGATTCTTTTCTCCAGAGAGTTTTTGTTTGTTTCTGCTAGGGACCAAGGGCTACTACCAGTCTTTGGCTTAAACTTGTTAAAGTAACTTGTAATCTTGTTCTTCTTTAGCTCTCTAATTAAACTTCAGGTATCATTTACAAATCAAATCTTATTTGACAGTACGTTTTGTGGCTTTTCTATGAAGCTGTAGGAGCTGTCTTAAGCCTTTCAAAGTAGTTTAAAGAGATGCTCTGAGAAAACTGGGGAACTGACAATATGACTTTACTAATTTGTCTCACTCTTTAAAAGGCTTGTATGAGTTTAGAACTGGAAGATATATGATTATTTTCTGTTGGAGTTGAGGAGTAATTTTTAAAAGCCAGATGGTTTGAGTTAGTTTTGGTCTTACTGAGACTCCAACTTCATCTTTCAAGATGTGATTCACAAAAACACAGAAAGCAAAATAGATTCTTTGCCGGAGATTCAAAAACAGGAATAAAAATAAATGAACAGTGACTTTCTTCCAGAAAGAGCGCAAACGGATATCTGCAGTTCTCATGGTCAGAGAAGGTTTGCTCTTACAGCTCAAGTTTTGTTCTTGGTGCTACTATCCAAGTCCAACTAGAAACTGAGATGACTGCCCTGTGTTGATGCAAATCACAGGAAATGGAGGCAATTTTAGGCACTTAATGTCAGACAAGCAGCCAACCAGAGAAGTCTATTGAGAACAGGGAAGAAGAGTCCACAGACCTGGGATCATTTTGGGTGGGCAGGGAGCAGAGCTGGGAGCAATGTGGCACAGAATAAGACAGGATTTGAACTGTGCCCTTTAACTAACTATAAGGCAGTGAACTAACTTCACTAACACACTAAGTACTAAAGTACAATAAGTACTTTAAAAGATGTGAATGTGCCTTCATCCCCATACATGAACATGCCAGTAAACTAAAACCCTGAATGCTCACAGCCAAAGAACAAGAGAAAGGCAAGGAAACTGCCCCAAAGTGGTAAAAAATTCTTTTGCTTTCTTCCTATGGAGATATCATTCATTTTTCATGAAAATTTGTAGTCTTAGATGAACTCAAGAGTGAGCAGTAATATCCCTTTGTTTTACAACGTTGGAAATAATACTTTGGTATGGCTACAGCAGAGATCACTTTTCTAAAAGAAAATATCCTCATATTTTGATAACCAGATTTACTTAAAGTTAAATCCAACTCTATTATTTTGGCATTCAAATAAAAAATTTGCACATCTCTCTTGCTTTGTCCGAAAGATATATTTATAACTCCTAAAACATGTTAAAAGTTCAATCATTTTAATTTATTAGAAAAGCTTTCAAAATGAACAGCCAAATCTGTATTGAAGATTGTGGTTTTTGAATTTCCTTAAAGGGAAGCTCACTTATATTTTATACATATTTTTAAGAGGCAGTTTTTTTGGTTTAAAGGACATGAGCCATGGAAACATCTTCTCTTACTGACTGTGTAAATCCAAGATAATTACATATATCAAGCGGAATACATTATGTGGAATATCTCAGCAGCCAGATTGAAAGAGGTCAATATTCACGGCTATGTTGATTAGAAACAGTATGGGAAAATTTCTCAACCTGTTCCTTTTTCTATGATGCATAAACAGACATTATTACAACTCCCTAGACATGACCCATACTAGGCTCCATCCTAAAGTTCCCTGAGATAGTCCTAGCCAACTGGGATTATTTGCTGCATGACAAGGTCATAGAGCCAGAATACCATTCAGACGTCAAATTATGATAAAGTTATAGGATCCATAACTGGGGGTAAATTCTCTCCAAGCAACATTATTAATGATATGGAAAAAGTATCCCACCTATGCTGTCTCCTTCAGAAGGCTTTTACCTGCGTTTTATCAGGTGTGAACTAATATGCCTCTTTAATAGAGTTCCTGTTCGATGGCCTCATCTGAGGTCATAGTCTCACCCCTACACACACAACAGAGAACTGTTGATCCAGTGTTTTCAGGTCAGTGTGCCTGAGTGACTTGGAGAAAAAACATATTTATTGTAATTCCAGATAAAGTCACCTCAATGCAGTCCTGCACTTTGCCTCCGCATACCTTGCTTAAAGCTCCCAGGCATAATCTGACTCATTCTTTTGAGTTTTTAAATCTGAAAGGCCAAATAATCAAAAGGCAGGGCAAAGGGGTGTTCTGAATTGTAGGTCATCAAAAATACTAAACTGTTGGTCAGATTGCTCCATGAAGAAAGAAAAACAAATTCAAATGATGACTAACAAGGCCTGCTGTGCATGAGTCACAAACTGAATCCAGCCAGGCCTCTTGAAACAGGAGGAAAAGCACTTAGGAACCACATCATCATCAGGCAGTGAGCCTTGGGACTTGATGGTCTACCCACTGGACTGTGTCAGCACCTGGATGATGTCCAGCAGGACGTGGGTCAGGCGGCTTAAAACTCATTTCTCTTTCCTCCCAAGAATGTTTTTGGTGACCTTGAGGAGTGACTTTCTTAGGTGTGAACATGAAAATAGCGCAAGTTTCATAAGCATTTAGGGGACTACTCATTTCTGAGTTGTCTCCCAGGCATCAGCAGTACAGATCTACCTCTTAAAAGAAGCAGCAAACTTGCAAAGGAGGAAGGTAACTGTTCTACAGATTTCACATATATAAACCGGGAAGGGATTATATTTATAAACCAAATATCCTCAGAGCATAAAACATACTAAGTGACAGAGGTTTGAGCCCTTTAGCTTTTTTCTCATTGTTGCTTTGTATTAAAACCTGGGGAGAGTCCAAAATTTTATTTCACCAACAAAGATCAACTATAGAACACAGGGAACTCTACTCAATATTCTGTAATAACCTTTATGGGAAAGAATCTGGAAAAAAATGGATCTATGAATATGCATCACAGAATCACTTTCATGTACACTTGAAACTAACACAATGTTGTAAATCAACTATACCCCAATAATTTTTTCAAATTGTATTTCAAATTGTTCAGTCCTTTCCATCTAACTGGGACACTCAAATCCACAGGAACTTGCACCTCTGATAAATATGATAATGATGCATCCGGTTTGAATTCTCAGCTGCATGTGTGTCTCTCAAAGATATTTTTTTCTCTGCCTTGTCAACTTCTCAGAGAGTCAGGCTGCTTATCTGGGGAAAATGCCACAATACTTGATCTGACCTGGGAAGTTTCCCCCGTTAAGGGAAACCGATGCTCACATAAACCAGTGTTTCTAACAGAATGGAGACTCATAGTGCAAGATGAAGAATAAAAAGACAGGCGCTAAATGGACAGACTTCCACTGCCTAATTGCAAGAGAGAGCGCTTGCTTCCGGGGCCACCCAGCTACCTGGCAGCGGAAGCATGGGAAGCTGGCCTCACCTCGGGGCCTCCCTCCCCCTAGCTGATCTAACTGTGAATCCTCCCTCAGGGGAAACAGTAAAATATCTTGGCTCCAAGTTTCTTACTCTTGGTTTCATCCTGTGCTACTAGACAGAAAAATCTTTTCCAAGGCCACCAAGGTATTTCTACTCCTGCTCAAGGTAAACCGTTAGCTGATTCCTGATTGTCAGTCCATTCACACTTCTCGCAGACTAGCAATTTCCCCCTCAATGAAAAAAAAAAAAAAAGAAAAACTGGTAGAGTGCTTAAGAAAGCAGTGAAAAAAGAATCACCAGTTTAAGAAACGTCACCACCTTAACAATGACATTTAGGTCAGACGTTTATTTTGCTCATGGTTATCTGAGGTTCTGTTGTTATTGTTCTTCTTTTCTAATGACTATTCAGTTTTAGGACTAGGCAAGGCAGCAAAACATCAAGATTAAATGCACAGACTTTGGGGGTCAAACTAGCAGGTAAATTGGAACTCTGCAGCCCAAAAGAATGTACTAGGAGCTGTCTTTCTCAGAGTTGGCATGCTGATGAGCAAAGAGCACTCAGGTACATTAACCTGTCAAATACGTGCTAATATGGCATTGGTAGCCTGGCTCTTCAAGGATATTTGATTTTCTGATACGGGCCATGATGCAGAAACAGCACTGACTTCACAACCGTTTTTTTCTTGTTAACTATCACTATTTGTTGTGCATTTAGGGGGGAAACTGGAAAAGAATTATGAAAATGAGTTCAAAACTCTATTACCTCTCATAATTGACTGTCTCTAACTTTAAGACATAGAGACGTATATTGGAGGATACACACAGGGTTATCTTTTCTAGCTTGTGTTATCTACTGTCACACACAGATGTCCTAGAGCCTGATCACTTAAAACAAGCGCTATTTATTAATGCTCACAAGTCCGTGGCTCGACTGGGTGGTTTTGCTGATTTGGGCTAGGATTGCCTGATCTTGCTGACCTAGCTCCTGTGATTGGCAGGTTGACTAGGAGCTAGTGGGTTTAGAAGGGCTTTACTCATATATCTGGGGGTTATAATTGGCTGCCACGTGGATCAGTGAGGATAACTGGGCCATAAGTGCCTCACTCTCTATCAGG
This sequence comes from Madoqua kirkii, assembly GCA_006408675.1. Lineage (NCBI taxonomy): Eukaryota > Metazoa > Chordata > Mammalia > Artiodactyla > Bovidae > Madoqua > Madoqua kirkii. Next base: position 10,495 of record SJYC01026041.1, read on the forward strand.
CCCCCTCTGGCTTGTTCATAGGAGGTCACAGGTTCTAAGAGAAGCAAGAAAGCAAGCCACAGCGTGCAAGAACTTTGCAAGTCTCTGTGTCTTTTGAAAAGACACAGATTGGCTTGATTATCACAAGCCAATCAAGACTCAAACCATGAAGAAAGAAGCAACCTCGGAAAGGAAGAGCAACAAAGTCACACTGTAAGGTCGTGGGCGTTGGGAGACAAAAGTCATTGGCAGATTTTGCAATCTACTACATGCCTTTTGATCCTAACCCCTTTTCTTTTCCAGTCTACTTTAGAAATTCTTGACCTAATTCTATCTTCTTTTCCCCCCTTTTCCCACCAGGTTTCTTCTGGGTCTATCCAAGAAAGTGTGAAAGACCGAGTCATTGACTCAAGACTGCAGCTGTTTATCACCAAGCCAGGACTCTACACATGCATAGCAACTAACAAGCACGGAGAGAAATTCAGCACCGCCAAGGCTGCAGCCACCATCAGTATAGCAGGTAGGATGGCTGTTCACAACTGCACTCTTGCAGGAGAAGAGAAGGGGCCGGCAGAGTATGAGATGGTTGGATGGCATCTCTGACTCCATGGACATGCGTTTGCGCAAGCTCTGGGAGTTGGTGATGGACAGGGAAGCCTAGAGTGCTGCAGTCCATGGGGTCGCCAAGAGTTGGATGTAGCTGAGCGACTGAACCAATTGACTGAAGAAAAGAGAGAGTTGGTATTATTCCACAACATCCTTCACTAGGGAACATCTTTTTTTTTTTTTTCTTTTAATCTCTTACTCCAGGCCCATTTGGGATATTTCTTCCTCCACAGAGACACTCCAAAGGTTGACCAAAATAACTGATTTGGGGAAATTCATTGCTTCAAAGTTAAATTCTTAAATGCCTGCCTGCCTGCCTGCTGCTGCTAAGTCGCTTCAGTCATGTCCGACTCTGTGCGACCCCATAGACGGCAGCCCACCAGGCTCCCCCGTCCCTGGGATTCTCCAGGCAAGAACACCAGAGTGGGTTGCCTTTTCCTTCTCCAATGCATGAAAGTGAAAAGTGAAAGTGAAGTTGCTCAGTCATGTCCAACTCTTAGCGACCCCCTGGACTGCAGCCCACCAGGCTTCTCCGTCCATGGGATCTTCCAGGCAAGAGTACTGGAGTGGGGTGCCACTGCCTTCTCCAAAGTGATATGAAACAGCTTCCAGGAGTTCATTTCTTTCAATATCTTTCTCTTTCATGTTCTTTTCCTCCCTTTCTTTTTTTATTCTTCCCTCTCTCCCTCCCTCCCTACTTCTTTCCTTCCCTGCATTCTTTCTTCTTCCCTCCCTCCCCTTCTTCTTTCCTTCCCCTCCTCTTTTTTCTCTTCCTCCTCTTTCTTTCTGGGGGTTAATCAAGCTTTCCAAGGCTCTCAAAGAGTAAGTTGGCAGACATTTAACATGCTTGTGCCAATTTCCAATTGTCTATATTTTAGGGCCTTTTTACTTATAAATATATTATCTACCTTATGGCCTTTCCCCTTCTTGTTTCATGCAAGTGATAGCAGGATCCGCAGATATTTTCAAGGAAAAGTGCTGACACAGGGATTTCTAGGATATTTGTGTTGAGTTATAAAGGTTTATTTTTAAAACTTACATGTCCCAAGCCTTCTGAGAACATCTGTGGAATTTCTAGAGATGGAAATAATCCCTGTATCAGGAAATGCCAGGCATGATAATATTCATAGCATGCCTACCGTCCAAGGGTCAGCAGAGAGATGCTTGGCCTCACACGGAAGGTAAGCACTGGTAGAACCTGTATCCAGAGCCAGTTCCCCAGAGCCTGATATTCCTTATTACAGTGCCACTTCTTTGATCTTCCCTGATGAGGGAATTTCTAGTAATGCTTGTGATTTTTAGCATGAGGTGAATAAGGACACACAGAAATACAGAGGGGGCATTGGACAAGGCTGGCCCTCTGAAGCATACCCATAAAGGAAAGAGATTTCAAAACCAGATTCCTTCTGCCTTCTCCTCCAAGAATATATCTGTATCTTGAGATATCACATCAATTATTCAAGAATTTCCAGTGATGGGAAGTCATATTCCCAGAGAAGGGTGAGATTCTTAAAAGTAAATTCAACTCATTTTAACAAATAATAATAGACTGTTTACTCTTCACACACCACTTGTTGTCTCTGAAGCACTCTTACATGCATTTATTAAATACACTAGGCTCGGTCCATTGCATTAGGTAAAGGATGCAAGCTTAATTCATGAATGGGATCATCAACAGTGGAGTCCAAGTCTTCCAGGGACTCTCAGTCTAAAAAAGAAGCATATCAGTCACAGACATCACGGCACAGACTATGCTCTATGCAGAAGGGCAAAGTACAACAGCAGGAAACAAGAGAGTTTAAGGGAATCCTTCGAAAAGAGGCACCATTTGAGTTAGAGATGACAAGGTCGAAGTGAGTCCAGAAAACAGCAAGTGATGATGGAGACTGAGATGAGGCGGAGGAGAGGAAGAGAGGTTTGAAATGTGAGATCTAGCTGGATTATGAAGAGCCTGAGTAGGCTGGCTGTACCAGAATCACTGCAGATGCTGACTGCAGCCATGAAATCGGAAGATGCTTGCTCCTTGGAAGAAAAGTTATGACCAACCTAGAGAGCATATTCAAAAGCAGAGACTTTGCAGACTAAGGTCTGTCTAGTCAAGCCTATGGTTTTTCCTGTGGTCATGTACGCATGTGAGAGCTGGACTATGAAGAAGGCTGAGCACCGAAGAACTGATGCTTTTGAACTGTGGTGTTGGAGAAGACTCTTGAGAGTCCCTTGGACTGCGAGGAGATCCAACCAGTCCATTCTGAAGGAGATCAACCCTGTGATTTCTTTGGAAGGAATGATGCTGAGGCTGAAACTCCAGTACTTTGGCCACCTCATGCAAAGAGTTGACTCACTGGAAAAGACTCTGATGCTGGGAGGGACTGGGGGCAGGAGGAGAAGGGGACGACCGAGGATGAGACAGCTGGATGGCATCACAGACTTGATGGATGTGAGTCTGAGTGAACTCCGAGAGATGGTGATAAACAGGGAGGCCTGGCGAGCTGCGATTCACGGGGTCACAAAGATTTGGACATGACTGAGCGACTGAACCGAACCGACTCTTTAATCAATGGGAAGTCATTTAATTATTTTTAGAGCAGACAAGTGAATATGGTCAGATATATTCTTTATCAAATCAACAGATGTCAGATGTCAAAAGATGAAGGGGCATGGCATACAGTTAGGTTATTCCAGGATTCTGGAAAAGTTATGAAATTCTGGACAACAGCAACAATTGGTAAACAGAGAAGAGGAGAGATGCATGAAACCTATTAGGCAGACGGCAGGTCAGGAGAGAAAAGATAAGGTTTGAAAGTGTCTGAATGTGGTACAAGGAGTTTAGATGTGTCTGAGATTTTAAGGAAAATGTCTAGGACAAACAATAACAGATAAAACAAAAGAACATGAGAAGGTTCAAGAGATAATTAAATGATTACATTTTTTGATGCCTTTAAATTAGTTGGAATGATTCTAGTCTCGCTATCTTACATTTTGTCTGATAATTGATCAGGAGCCAGTGTTCAGTAAATATATATTTATATAACTATATCTATATGTTGATAACAGATGTATGTGCAGAGAGAGGGAGAAATAATTACATATGAATACTCAAATCCAAGAAAATAAACTGATCTAACCCAGCTTAACCTACACATCCACTGATTAGAGGAGAAAATAAGCGTTGCTAATATGAAGAAGGTTTCATTTCTGGTCATTATTCAGGCATTCAAAGATCAATTCCCCACCACGTCTCTTCACGAGCTGCGATTCACGGGGTCACAAAGATTTGGACATGACTGAGCGACTGAACCGAACCGACTCTTTAATCAATGGGAAGTCATTTAATTATTTTTAGAGCAGACAAGTGAATATGGTCAGATATATTCTTTATCAAATCAACAGATGTCAGATGTCAAAAGATGAAGGGGCATGGCATACAGTTAGGTTATTCCAGGATTCTGGAAAAGTTATGAAATTCTGGACAACAGCAACAATTGGTAAACAGAGAAGAGGAGAGATGCATGAAACCTATTAGGCAGACGGCAGGTCAGGAGAGAAAAGATAAGGTTTGAAAGTGTCTGAATGTGGTACAAGGAGTTTAGATGTGTCTGAGATTTTAAGGAAAATGTCTAGGACAAACAATAACAGATAAAACAAAAGAACATGAGAAGGTTCAAGAGATAATTAAATGATTACATTTTTTGATGCCTTTAAATTAGTTGGAATGATTCTAGTCTCGCTATCTTACATTTTGTCTGATAATTGATCAGGAGCCAGTGTTCAGTAAATATATATTTATATAACTATATCTATATGTTGATAACAGATGTATGTGCAGAGAGAGGGAGAAATAATTACATATGAATACTCAAATCCAAGAAAATAAACTGATCTAACCCAGCTTAACCTACACATCCACTGATTAGAGGAGAAAATAAGCGTTGCTAATATGAAGAAGGTTTCATTTCTGGTCATTATTCAGGCATTCAAAGATCAATTCCCCACCACGTCTCTTCCTCTCCTTCCTACTTCTATCTCTTCCTTACATGGAAAGAGAAAAGGAGCCTTGGATTTATGCAGTGGTGTCCTCTGGACCACTCCAGTCTTCGGTAAAGTCTACAGCTGTAGAACTAGTGAACTCATCTCTTGGCTTGGTGGAACCCAGAGGACCTCCCTGTCTGGCTCAGCCCCACTGAGGCTCTTCCTGTAGCAGCGCAATCTCCACATCTCGGTCAAATTCTTCATCAATTCCCTCTCTAGGGTCTATTATGCAACCTTGGCCCCTTGGCCCTCTCTGCAATGCCATACATGCTAAACTCCAAATCAGCTCCTTCCTTATCCCTCTTGCGGCCTGTAGCAACTTCTGAATCACTTTCATGTGATCGAAAATCCAAAGGTGATTTAGACCACTAACTCAGCCCTGCTGTCTACCCAGCTGTGTCATACTACCATTTTTGCATTAATGTGGCTGATCTCATGTCAGGTTAAAGGGCCCTTATAAGGTTCTCTGCTTCTGGAGTCCCAAATAAGAAGTAGGAAAAACCCCTGCTTTATCTTTGTGTAATTTATCAATATATCTCTCTTTGAGAATTTTGGTCCAGAGAAAGGAACCTATAAAATGTGTACCTTAATTCACCAATTTCACTTTTTTGTAATTTCATGTAGAATGAAACCAGCAATGATTTAACTTTAGTCAATGGGTTTGGAAAGTATGAGGTAGCATTTTAGAATAACACTTCCTTACATAGCTAATTCATAAAAAGCCACAAGACCCATTCATTCATCACTGATCTGTTTTTCCTGTTGCATTACACTTACTATGAGACTTTAAGCTCCTCTACTTTTCCTAAAATTTGCTCATGCACATTTAAAAAGGGTATCTCATGAGTGCAATGGAATAAGACATCTAAACCCCATGAGACACCTCATTTTTATTTCTCTCATTAACCTGTTCACATGGACATCACCAACTGGTCAACGCCAAAATCGGACTGATTATATTATTTGCAGCCAAAGGTGGAAAAGCTCTATACAGTCAGCAAAAACAAGATAGGGAGCTGACTATGGCTCAGATCAAGAACTCCTTATTGCCAAATTCAGACTTAAATTGAAGAAAGTAGGGAAAACCACTAGACCATTCAGGTATGACCTAAATCTAATCCGTTATGATTATACAGTGGAAGTGAGAAATAGATTTAAGGGTCTAGATCTGATAGATAGAGTGCCTGATGAACTACAGACAGAGGTTCGTGACACTGTATAGGAGGCAGGGATCAAGACCATCCCCAAGCAAAAGAAATGCAAAAAAGTAAAATGGCTGTCTGAGGAGGCCTTACAAATAGCTGTGAAGAAAAGAAGTGAAAAGCAAAGGAGAAAGGGAAAGATATACCCACTTGAATGCAGAATTTCAAAGAATAGCGAGGAGAGATAAGAAAGCCTTCCTCAGTGATCAGTGCAAAGAAATAGAGGAAAACAATAGAATGAGAAAGACTACAGGTCTCTTCAAGAAAATTAGAGATACCAAGGGAACATTTCATGCAAAGATGGGCTCGATAAAGGACAGAAATGGTATGGACCTAACAGAAGCAGAAGATATTAAGAAGCGGCAAGAATACACAGAAGAACTGTACAAAAAAAGGTCTTCATGACCCAGATAATCATGATGGTGTGATCACTCACCTAGAGCCAGACATCCTGGAATGTGAAGTCAAGTGGGCCTTAGGAAGCATCACTATGAACAAAGCTAGTGGAGGTGATGGAATTCCAGTTGAGCTCTTTCAAATCCTGAAAGATGATGCTGTGAAAGTGCTGCACTCAATATGTCAGCAAATTTGGAAAATTCACTAGTGGCCACACGACTGGAAAAGGACAGTTTTCATTCCAGTCCCAAAGAAAGGCAATGCCAAAGAATGCTCAGACTACTGCACAGTTGCACTCCTCTCACACACTAGTAAAGTAATGCCCAAAATTCTCCAAGCTGGGCTTCAACAATACATGAACTATGAAATTCCAGATGTTTAAGCTGGTTTTAGAAAAGACAGGGGAACCAGAGGTCAAATTGCCAACATCTGCTGGATCATCGAAAAAGCAAGAGAGTTCCAGAAAAACATCCATTTCTGCTTTATTGACTATGCCAAAGCCTTTGACTGTGTGGACCACAATAAACTGTGGAAAATTCTGAAAGAGGTGGGAATACCAGACCACTTGACTTGCCTCTTGAGAAATCTGTATGCGGGTCAGGAAGCAACAGTTAGAACTAGACATGGAACAGCAGACTGATTCCAAATAGAAAAAGGAGTATGTCAAGGATGTATATTGTCACCATGCTTATCTAACTTATACGCAAAGTAAATCATGAGTAACGCTGGACTGGATGAAGCACAAGCTGGAATCAAGATTGCTGGGAGAAATATCAATACCCTCAGATATGCAGATGACACCACCCTTATGGCAGAAAGTAAAGAAGAACTAAAGAGCCTCTTGATAAAAGTTAAAGAGAAGAGTGAAAAGTTGGCTTAAAGCTCAACATTCAGAAAACAAAGATCATGGCATCTGGTCCCATCACTTCATGGGAAATAGATGGGGAAACAGTGGGAAAAGTGGCTGACTTTATTTTTCCAGGCTCCAAAATCACTACAGATGGTGACTGTAGCCATGAAATTAAAAGACACTTACTCCTTGGGAGAAAAGTTATGACCAACTTAGACAGCATATAAAAAGCAAAGACATTACTTTGCCGACAAAAGTCCATCTAGTCGAGACTGTGGTTTTTCCAGTAGTCATGTATGGATGTGAGAATTGGACTATAAAGAAAGCTGAGCACCAAAGAATTGATGCTTTTGAAGTGTGGTGTTGGAGAAGACTCTTGAGAGTCCCTTGGACTGCAAGGAGATCCAACCAGTCCATCTTAAAGGAGATCAGTCTTGAATGTTCATTGGAAAGACTGGTGTTGAAGCTGAAACTCCAATACTTTGGCCACTTGATGTGAAGAGTTCATTTGAAAGAACCCTGATGCTGGGAAAGATTGAGGGCAGGAGAATAAGGGGACAACAGAGGATGACATGGTTGGATGGTATCACTGACTGAATGGACATGAGTTTGGTAAACTCTGAGAGTTGGTGATGGACAGTGAGGCCTGGCGTGCTGCAGTCCATGGGGTCGCAAAGAGTCAGACATGACTGAGCAACTGAACTAAACTGAACCTGTTCTTTCAAGTCAAAGCTGCTAGATGCCTCATAAGTGTCCCCTTGTCATTATTTAGGAAACTACATCTCAACTGTAGGGTGCTCCCTATTTCAGGAAATAGGGAACCAATAATCCAGGAAAGTGAGGCCACTCTGGTGTAAAAGGGATGTACGGAACCACATTAATTCAGAATGATGGCCAAGTATGGTCTTATGCTTCCCAGATCTCTCAGAGCTTAGTCACGACATCTGCATTCTCCGATTTTGTTTCTGGCATCTCTCTCCATTAGCCTCATTAGGGCTTCCCAGGTGGCTCAGACAGTAAAGCGTTGCCCTCAGTGAGGGAGACCCAGGTTCAATCCCTGGGTTGGGAAGATCCCTTGGAGAAGGAAATGGCAACCCATCTAGTATTCTTGCCTGGAAAATCCCATGGACAGAGGACCCTGGTAGGTTACAGTCCGTGGGGTTGCAAAGAGTCGGACACGACTGAGTGACTTCACTTTCTTTCTTTCTTTCTTTTCTCCATTAGCCTCTGAGTTCCAGAGCCTGATGATTCCCCTTGACACTCTGGCAATGCTTCCTTACCTCAAACTCTCCTTTCTCCCTTTTCAACCACCCCATCCTCCCCTGGTATTCTGCAGTCAACAGTACTTTTTGTCACATTCTCTGTGTTTCACTTTGAAGCTTTTACTCCATCTGTTTATTTACTTATCCCAGCAGGAAAACTGGAAATGGAAAAATCTGTTCTAGGGCTCAGGATTATGTCTAATGATATTTCTAGTGTTTGAAAGACAACAACAACAAAAATAAGGATCATCCTTCATTGTCCCCAAACTCTTCCATGCATATGCCCAGATTCATATGCATTATTTGAGAAACCTGATATACTTTTTCTGACTCATTTACATTTACTGCTAGTCATCAAAAGGAGCCGGAAGAACTTTTGGATCCTCTCCCTATGAACCAGGAAGTTCCATTTCCCCTTCAGTCACAACCTCAAAAGGCTCAAGTTGCCATTTAAACTCACCAGGATGCCATGTTATTGGCAAGATGCCTGCGCTTTGTCCTCAGAACCCTCACTCTTGTGACAGAGACCAGCAAGAGAGCCCATGATCCCTGTAATGAGCATAGTCCTGGAAGAGCCAAAGGCCATCGAAATAGACACAGGTATTAATTCTATCAAACATTTAAAGAAGCATTAACAGCAGTCTTTATGACCCTGATACCAATGCCAGATAAGGGCAATACAAGCAAACCAAAGATCAATATCCCTGATGGATACAGTTACAAAAATTCTCAATAAAATCCTAGCAAACCAAATTCAACAGCACATTAACAGAATCATGCTTCATGATCAAGTCGGATTTATCTCTGGGATGCAAGAATGGTTCAACATGCACAAATCAGTTAATATTTGTCTTTATTTGACTTAATTCAGTTAGTATGATAATCTCTAGGTTCATCCATGTTGCTGCAAAATGGCATTATTTCAGTCTTTTTTATGGCTGAGCATTATTCCATTATATATGTATCTATGTACATATATAATGTATGTACATATATCCATATTTTTAAGGATAAAAATATGATCTTCTCAGTAGATGCAGAAAAAGCATTTAACAAAATTCAACATACATTAAAAGTAAAAACTCTCAGCAAATTGAATATAAGGAGTGCGCTCCAACCCAGTAAGGGCCATATATAACAAACCCACAGCCAACATCATACTCAATAGCAAAATATTACACACTTTTCCTCTAAGATCAGGAACATGACAGGAGTGCCCATTCTCACCATTTTTGTTCAACATCGTACTGGAAGTCACTAGGAATCAGGCAATTAAAAGAAATAAGAGGCATCCAAATTGGAAGGGAAAAAGTAAAACTGTCCCTGTTTGCAGATGACACAGTCTTATATATAGAAAATCCTAAAAACTCCACCAAAATCTGTTAGAACTAATCAATGAATTAAGTAAATTCTACATATAAAGTCAACATATGGAAATCAGTTGGTTTTTTTATACATTAACATCTGAAGAAGAAATAAAGAAAACTATCCCATTTACAATAGCACCCAAAACAAAAAAAGTACTTAGTAATAAGTTTAACTTAGGAAGAGAAAGATCTGTACACTGAAAATTACAAGGCACTGATGACAGAAATTAAATATACAAATAAATTGAAGATATCCTGTATTCCCCTTGAGGAGGAAATGGCAGCTCACTCCAGTAGTCTTGCCTGGAGAACCCCAAGGACAAAGGAGCCTGGCAAGTTTTAGTCCATGGGGTCATAAAGAGTTGGACACAACTAAAGTGACTTAACATAACATTCTGTGTTCACAGATCAGAAGAATTGATATTGTTAAAATGTCTATACCACCCAAAGTTATCTGTGGATTTCATATACTCCTATTAAAATTCCTATGACTTTTCTCACAAAAATGGAACAAACAATTCTAAAATTGATGGAATCAAAAGAGATCCCCAATAGTTCAGTAACTGTAAGAAAGAAGAATAAACTGAAGGCAACACACTTCCTGGTTTCAAACTATATTACAAAACTACAGTAACCAAAACAGTATGGAACTGGCCTAGAAACAGACACTTAGACAAATGGAAATGAATCAAGATCCCAGAAATAAACTCACACATATACGTGAGTTGGCACATATATTTGTCAATTAATTTATGACAAAAAACCCAAGAATATACAATGGGGAAAAGAGTCTTTTCCATGGATGGTATTGGGAAACAAGATAACCATGTGCAAAAGATTCTATTTCTGTTCTGTAAATAAGTTCATTTGTATCAGCGTTCATATTCCACATATAAGTATCATATGATATTTGTCTTTATCTGACTTAATTCAGTTAGTATGATAATCTCTAGGTTCATCCATGTTGCTGCAAAATGGCATTGTTACAGTCTTTTTTATGGCTGAGAATTATTCCATTACATATGCATGTATGTATGTATGTATATGACATTTTTATCCATTCATTTCATATTTTTATTTTCTATATTTTGAGCTGATGTTTCACATTATTACAGAGAGAAAATGGAACTTTGGACTCTGTTTCATAATAACCATAGCTAACTGAATACACCACCATGTTTCACATTCTCTGTCATGCCTCACAGTCACACTGTTGGGTCCGCTGCAGTGTTCTCCACGATTGTGAGACCTGAGGTAACGTAGCAGGAGCACACAACTCCCTCTCCCGCCCAGCGCTTCACCCACCATAGGCAGAGAGCATTCTTATCAACAAAACAGACCCCATCCCTCAGCATTTCATGGTGGTTTCATCTGGTTTCCAACTGATTAAAGGTGTTTGCTTTTGTTTTTAATAAAAAAAGAAAAGAATAAATGAATAACAGCCAGTAGCTGCACTAAATTGCTACCAGCTGTTCCACAACTAGTACCCAGAGGTAAGCATTCTTTTTATAATCACGCAGCTTTTTCATATTAGATTGGCTGTATGTTTGAGAAGAGAGCCAAAGTTTTATTGGCTTTTCCAGATAATTGAAAAGATACCACAAATATTGATGACTGTTGGAAATTTTTAGAATTTTAAAAATAATTAGTTTTGAGATAAAAGCACTTGCTTATAATTGCAAGGTTCTTGAAGCCCTTCCCTGCTCCCCATCCCCCCCACCCCTGACCAAAGAAAATGTGACTGGAGAAATTTCTGTATAAAACACACGGAGGTCTAGTGAATCATCCTTTGATTCTCTTAATATTCTTGAAAAGACTGAGCACCTTTAAACAACTTTGACTTTTTTGTCCTCTCACTTGCCATTGAAATAGAAGCCTAAGTTTAATATCTCTTCCCAGCTTCTATGGCTGGGTTCTCCTTGGTGTTGGTTCATCTCCATGGTACAGAATCCTCTCTTCTTAAATTGAGGGCTTTTTCATATTCAGAACCTTGGTCTTTTCATGTTTCAACAAGTTGCCTTGTCCAGCTGCTATTAGATTCTGTCTTTACCCCTTCTGAATTATATACCATTTTCTCTTTAAGAATTTCCTCACGTTTCTTCCATCTGTTCTATCCAGAAAATGTGGGGCCCTTTGTTAGAAAATTATTAAGTGTTTCAAGATGATCACAGCAGAACACTAAACCAAGCATGGGGCCCTTCTGAGTGTGAGACCCTGTATGACCACGTGAGGCCAGCAGGTCTGTGAAAAGGTCTTTTTTTTTCCTGTTCAGCCCTCCACTCCTTGCTTTCTTGTTGAAAAGTCCCTGGGTGGCCAACAGAGGGAAAACTGGACTATGACCCTGCCTAGGCTAATGATGCCATGGTTGACTCATCTTAAAAAGAATTCAGTTCCTAGAGACATTTAATATTTTCTTACTTTCCTTCTCCAAATATGCCTGTTAATGTAGGATCTGGCCTCCTGGCAGATGCAGAGAACTTTTCAGAAACTTAAGAGGTATAAAAATTATCTCTTTCTTACAAGCCTTGAGATGAAAATGTACTAACCTTTTTTTTTTTTCCTCTCTCCTTTACTTTGATTTCCTGTGGAAACTCCCTTTCCTGGTACTAGAATGGAGGTAAGGTATTGTTATTACACTGATGTTTTGTTTTTCTTTGTTTGACATGCCATTTATTATCTATTATTTGTTGAGCACTATAATCTTTCAGAAACTCTCTAATTTCTAATCCTTCAGATACTTTCACAAAAATGGTGATGAAGATAGGGAGTATCTATTGAGTACTTACTATGTATCAGGCACAATGCTAAGAGTTCTACATACATTTTAAAAATTTATCCTTGGGACATCCCTGTGAAATAGGTACTATTATTATTCCTACTGTATGGAAAAGAAATTACGAGAGTTACTTGGAATTGGAGACTATAAATGACTCATACATCAAGTAAATGATAGGCTTGGAAAAGAGAAACAACATTGACTCCCAAACTCTCCCTCATAGCTTTATCCTGCAGATGAGAAAGTAACACTTTACAACATTCTGAAATTTACAATGTTTTATCTGCATAAATTGACTTTCATAGAAATTCTATGATGTGTGGCACCTATTTTAACCTAATTTTACAAATGACGAAATCAAGACTCAGAAGGGTAGTGTGTGTTCAGTTGCTCAGTGATGTCCTACTCTTTGGATTGTACTCTAACCCTTGGATGGTAGCCCACAAGGCTCCTCTGTCCACGGAATTTTTCAGGAAAGAATACTGGAGCAGGTTGCCATGTCCTGCTTCAGTGGATCTTCCCAGTCCAGGAATGGAACCCGTGTCTCTTGAGTCTCCTGCATTGGCAGGTGGATTACCACTGTGCAACCTGGAAGCCCCCATCAAAATGGTTAATTAAAATAATAATAGTAGTTAAGTTCTGCAGACATTTTAAGCACCACTTTTCTCATATTAATATTTCAGCAACTTTATGGGACAAGAACTATCATCCCTCTTTCTTTATATGAGGAACCTGAGGCACAAAGAACTGTCCAGACCACATAGCTAACTACAAAACCTCAATCTGAGCTCAGTTCAGTTCAGTCGCTCAGTCATGCCCGACTGTTTGCGACCCCATGAATCGCAGCACGCCAGGCCTCCCTGTCCATCACCAACTCCCGGAGTTCACTCAGACTCACGTCCACCGAGTCCGTGATGCCATCCAGCCATCTCATCCTCTGTTGTCCCCTCCTCTTCCTGCCCCCAATCCCTCCCAGCATCAGAGTCTTTCCCAATGAGTCAACTCTTCACGTGAGGTGGCCAAAGTAGATAGTCAGAGTCAAAAACACAGATTCATAACTATAATGCTAACCCATTTAACACATTAAACAGGACCTACAACTCAAGCCATTGGTTTTAATTCCATGGAATGAAATCATTCATAGCATAAATAATAATTCATAGCCTAAGAAAATTTAGTGTGTTCTCAATCTTTCTTCCAATTCATATAGCTTTGATGCATTTATTTACCTGATAAATAAAATTATCAGGTATTTGAGAGTTAGGTGGCTTCACCTATTTGAGAATTAGGTGGCTATCACAGTTCTAAGAGACAGCATACTGACCTGAAGGATACAATAGAGAAGCTGAATATTTACTGAAGAGATATATGGCATATACATGGAAAAAGGTAAATTGAAATGCAGGTAGAAGAGATGTCATCTTTCATTCATTCATCCCTTTAGCACGCCTGTCTTCTCTATGCATCTTTAAGCCACTCACTCTAGGAAACTTCCCTGGTGGCCCAGTGGTTAAAAATCCACCTTGCAATGCAGGGGACGCAGGTTTGATTTCTGGATGGAGAGCTAAGATCCTACACACCACAGAGCAATTAAACCCACATGCTGCAACTACTGAGCCTGTGTGCTCTGGAACCCATGTGACACAGCTAGAGAGTTTCATGCTCCGCAGTGAAAGATTGCACATGATGCATGAAGACCCCGCACGCCACAATGAAGACCTGATGCAGTCAAATATAAAGAATAGGATTACGCTATTAAAAACAAACAAACAAACTAACTCTAATTCTGGCACTATATTGGAAAGCGGAGAAACAAAAGAAATTTTATGTATTCTCTGCACCCAAGGAATTGACATTTTACTAGGGGGCATATACATACACACACTGGGTCTGGAAGATCCTCTGGGGAAGGAAATGGCAACCCACTCCAGTACTCTTGCCCAGAAAATCACATGGACAGAAGACCCAGGTGGGCTACAATCAAAGGGTTGCAGAGTTGGACATGACTGAGCAATTAAGCACGTGTGCATACATACACACATACACACCCCTACACAAATTACACAACCACATAATAATGGAAGGATGCACAAACCCTAAGGGCTCAAGGACAGAAATCATTCACATAGAACTAAATGCAAATGAAAATTTTTAACTGATTATAGTCAAATAAATGCTAACTAAAGAAACTCCCATACCATTTTTCACTTGTGATAACACAAAGACCTTTGGTTTTTCTGCAAAGGACAAGACAGTAAGTATAGGGATTTGTGGGCCATACAGTTACTGTTGCAACTACTCAGCTCTGCTACGGCAGCACGAAAGCAACCAAAGACAATTTGGAAATGGATAGTTCCAATAAAACGTAACTTTTGGATACTGAAATTTGAATTTCATATAATTTTCACTCCTTTTGATTTCTTTGACCATTAAAAATATAAATACCATTTTTAACTCACAGGTGATATAAAAAGGGGCAGAGCGCCAAGTTTGACCTGTGGGTTCTGTTTGCTGAGCCCTATCTTAGAGAATGTGCATGCGTGTGTGCCAAGTGTCCAACTCTTCATGACGCTATGGACTGTAGCATCCCAGGCTCCTCTATCCATAGTGTTCTCCAGGCAAGAATACTGGAGTAGGTTATCATGCCCTCTTCCAAGGGATCTTCCTGACCCAGGGAACCCAACTTGCGTCTCCTGCACCTCCTGTACTGCAGGCAGATTCTTTACCTCTGAGGCACACAATCATACACAAAGACATTAGACATGAAAGGATAAAAACAATGCCAGTTTGCTTTGGAGACTGAGGGTGATGTAGCGGCTTGACCATCGCATGAGGACAATGAGAGGCCAGGCAGTTGCTTATCACAAAGGTGTGTCACCATCGAAGGAGAGGTACAGTTCTCACATGGAAGGCAGGAAAAGAAGGTGTGGCATTTCCACTGAGGTCGTGGGGTTGTCCCCGCCAACCATGGCATGGCTGGTCATCTAAATGTGCCACTGGATGATGTATTACGTGTCCAAAAGGAGTAGATGTCTCTCTCATAGAAACTGGAACATCATATTTTAAAACAGTGGCCTCTTGAACAAGTCAGTGGTTAGGGGCACTAATCAGTATCTTATAGTTGGCGCTATGTCTATGTGGTTCCTCCGTATCCACATTTTGCATCCTTGGATTCAACCAACCACGCATGGGATGGTACAGGACTATAGTATTTATTGAAAAGAACTGCGTATAAGTGGATCCAAGTAATTCAAACCTGTATTGCTCAAGGGTCAACTGTATTCTACTGAAAGGGAGTCACACATGCTAAAGCAGAGAGAAAATAAAAGCAAAGATGCAGTAAGAATCCTTCAAATATTTCATTTGGTCAAGGAGAGTTGCCTGTTACAAGAGAAACTAGAAAGGCTGGGATCAACCATCAGTTGCTGACTCCAAAAAAGGAACTATACAGAAGAGAGGTCAGTCAGGTTTAGTTTGTCAGGAGGCGAGAGAGGGACTGACTGCAAGTACCATATAAACTAGAATTTTTGGAGGGAGTTTGGCAGATTATTCTGAAATGACCAGCACTCTGTGAACAGATCCCTGCAACCTCTGTCCTGTTGCTGAATGGGCAACAGGACCGGCTGCCTCTGCTGTCGCTCCATCTGCAGTCTCAAGAGCTACATGTGGAGAAACATGACTTCAGCTGGACAGAAAGGGGACTCATCACTTGCAAAAGGCAGAAGGCAACAATGGAAATTTTTTGCATTCATCTTTTCCCCTAGGTTTTGCTGTGAGCTCCTTAAAAGAAAATTTTAAATGATAAGGTTAGGAGGTTGAAGGGAAAACAATGGCCCAATTGGCTTCCATATCTGGCCTCAGAAATCTGATCATCACATAAAATCTGAAGTTTATAAGTTGCCAAAATAAGGGAGATATATTACATAGTACACACACACACACACACACTTGATGCTAAATATCCCTTGCCTTGTGGGCTAATAAAGCAATGATAATCTACGGAAGCTGTCTTTAATGCTCCCCAAACATCAGCAAGACACAGAAAATTAGCAAGAACATACACTTTGCATGGTTTTTCCCAGGATGTAAACAGTTTCCATAGGCTGGTTATTGTCAAGCTGGTACGAAGACCAACCAAAATTAAAACTAAGATCTTCTCCCTTCTATTAAAAGCCTATTCTGCTTTTTTTTTTTCTTTTGCATTATGTAGCTAGTGCTCAAAAATCAGTGAGGACTCAGTGCTATTAATTCACATTGAGGTTGTTCTAAAGATTTTTCTAGGGCTTTTTAAAAGCAAAGCAGCAGAAATTCAGAGAAAAGAATTGGTTAATTCATTATCAATAACCCTTATCTCTAAGGCTACTTTCATTAACTTTTCCTTTGTGTAATTTTTCTTAGTTTCCAACTTTTTTTTTCAAAAAAATGGTTTTGCTTATGAAATTAAAGAACAAAATCATGAACTTTTTATCTAAAAATAATGGAAAAATAAAGAAGTGTTATTCAATAGTTGTCATATGATAATGAAACATAGATGATTAATTCTCAACTCAGACAGACCAGGAGAAGTAAATATTTAACCTTTACATGATACATTTTTTTAAGTGAAAATAGTCACCCTTCCTCTCTTTTTAAGGAAGGATTATCAATATGTATGACATTTTCTATTATTTTAAAATATAATATTTCATGGAAGTTCACTGCTTTACCTGAATGAGTTGTATCCATTTAATAGATTTCCTTCAAAGACAGGTCAATGATCATTTCTAATCAATTTTTCAAATTCAGATGAGATCTGTTAGCAGTTGAAACACTTCAATTAAATAAATTCCAGTTGTTTAATTTTCTTTTCTTGAAATCCTTTATATAAAGATAATGAAATGCTAAATTCCAACAGATGTACAAATCTAAATGAGAAAGCAACTTGAATTTGCCATCACTGTTAACAATACATCTGACGGAAGGCATAAAGATACATTGAGACCGTTACAGTGCCTGCACATAGTAAGTGCTCAATAAATATTTGTCAAGTGAGTATAAGAGCTATAATTCTCAGCACTGCATTAAGGGAAGACTGGCTATGTGGAGAAGGCACCAGCAGCATTTTCATTTCCCTTATTGTCCTCTTCAATCATTGTAACAGATAAGTTTTTAATCTATTTTTATGCCAGTACTTTTATTACCCATGAACAAATACACAATAACCTGTGTTCAGGATAATTATTTACATCACTTTTCAGAATATGGCATCTTAAGTGACCAGATGACTTTCCCTAAGACATGTGGTGAGAAAAGAGCAAAACTGAAGATGCTACTTAGCTCCTCTGAGAGTCCTAGAGACTCTCCTCTGAGAGTCCAATGCTTTCTCCTCCCTGTGTGCCGTTCTTCTTATTCTTAAATGGAATGTTTGGAAGATGTGTGGGTGGTAGGATCTGAGTATTGAAGATGTGCCACAAAATTAAAATGCTTACTTATCATAACATTTAAATCAACTGTGGGAGAATTCAATAGACAGAGGAGCCTAGAGGACTAGAGTCCAAGGGGTCACAAAGAGTCAGACATGACTGAGCAACTATGCTTTGCTTCCCTAGAGGCTCAGTTGGTAAAGAGTCTGCCTGCAATGCAGGAGATCTGGGTTCGAACCCTGGGTTGGGAAGATTCCCTGGAGAAGGGAATGACAACCTGCTTCAGTATTATATCATAACATTTAAATCAACTGTGGGAGAATTCAATAGACAGAGGAGCCTAGAGGACTAGAGTCCAAGGGGTCACAAAGAGTCAGACATGACTGAGCAACTATGCTTTGCTTCCCTAGAGGCTCAGTTGGTAAAGAGTCTGCCTGCAATGCAGGAGATCTGGGTTCGAACCCTGGGTTGGGAAGATTCCCTGGAGAAGGGAATGACAACCTGCTTCAGTATTCTTGCCTGGAGAATCCCATGGACAGAGGAGTGTGGCAGGGTACAGTCCATGGGGCCGCAAAGAGTCAGACACAACTGAGCGACTTTCACTTTTCACTTTTCATGTTTATAAAGCTGCAGGTTTTGGGATCAGACCAATTATTACACTCAGTCACTTATTAATCATCATGATGGATGTGTTTTGTAGATGTATTTGTTGCTATGTCAGCTTATTTGTAAGAAATGTGGAGTCATATTTTATTTATGATGGAAATAATAAAAAATACTCCCACACATTCTGGCCTTGAGAGTTTCCAAAGCTTTCCACATGGTTATCAATTTGGATCTTCATCATAACCTCTGGAATAGCTAGAGGTAATATAATTGCTGCTGGAAATGACAATACTCAGATGGAACATTTCAACCAGTTTGCCAGTACATCCTTCTATTTCTGTGATGCAGATGTGGAAATGGAAAATAAACAAAAAGGCAGATTGAATGCTCAGAAACAGCATGTGATCCGGAATGTTGTTCACTGCTTCTTTCAGCAAGCCACAGAAAGATAACAAAGGCTACTGCGCCCAGTACAGAGGGGAGGTATGCAATGCTGTCCTGGCAAAAGACACTCTTGTTTTCTTCAACAACTCCTATGCAGACTCTGAGGAGGCCCAAGAACTACTGGTTCATACTGCCTGGAATGAACTGAAAGCAGTGAGCCCATTCTGCCGGCCAGCTGCTGAAGCTTTGCTGTGTAACCACATCTTCCAAGAATGCAACCCTGGGGTGGTGCCTACTCCTATACCCATTTGCAGGTAAAATTAACAAATAAATAAATGGGGGAAATTCTGTTTGTCTGCAAACAGGGAAAGTTTTCAAAAGAGAAAGTTGTCACGTACAGGAGTAAAGGCAAAAGCTGGCTTTTGTCCAGACTACAAGGTAATTACTTGGACAAAATTCTTACCCTGTAAATCCCTGATGGATGATACATTATTACACATGGGACTTCCCTGGTGGCTCAGATGGTAAAGAATCCACCTGCAATGCAGCAGACCTGGGTTTGATCCCTGGGTCAGGAAGATCCCCTGGAGAAGGGAATGGCAACCCACTCCAGTATTCTTGCCTGGAGAATTCCACGGACATAGGAGCCTAGCGGGCTACAGTCCATGGGTTCACAAAGAGTCGGACACGACTGAGCGACTAATGCTTTAACACTGAGCTAGAAAATGTCATAAAAGGTATAATATTCTATGATATTTGCTATTGTTTACATCATTTTCACATTCATAGATATCCCTACTTTCTAGGAAGCAAAAAACAAAATCCCAAACTAACATGTATTTCATTGGTAAACCAAGATAGAGAAAATAAAGATTATACAGTGTTTCAACATTATTTGCCAATAAACACGAGATCTTAGTGAGCATTTCAGAATATTAAGATACATTCCACCCAATACTGTAATTTAAGTACTGACACTCTTATCTCATGGGAGGGGTAGAAGTAGTTATAAATATTTCTTTAAATCCCCCATACCCTTTAAGCATTGAAATTTATAAATCCAAGTTCAATAGAACTATCTTTGCTTCTATTTACATTTTATATAGCAGAGATAGGAATCTATATGAATTTTGAGCTAATTAGAACAAAGTTCAAATACTGTTTGTACTATTTTCTAGATGTATATGATCTGGGCTGAATTCAGTTTCCTCATTTCCAAGATAGAGTTGACAAGATTAAAAAATTAACTGCATCCATGGCATATATTAGAAACTGGATAGATGCTGTTTACTTTTCAAGGAAACAGGAAGACTATCAACATAGAACATTTCCATCTGTTTCAATAAAACCAGGAACTATTTAAATTCTGAAATAGTTTTTAAGTGCTCTATTTAGCAGACAAGGACTGTGGAGAGGTTATTAAAACACAGTGCTCCATTCTTCAACTTACTGTGGATTTGGAAGGTTTGGAGACATTTTAAGACTAATTTGTTATTTCTTCAGTTAAGAGTATGTTTTCATCAGATATGACATCTAGATATCTCTTGGGGAATAACCAGAATTAAACTGAAGTGTCCTTCGTACGCTAGAACAAAATAAATTTATTAAGTAACTTTTCAACATTTACGCCCTAGACCAGTTTACATGCTTAGGCCACAGATGTCCTTTCTCAGAATTGAATATAATTTACATTTTTTTAAGAAAAAAAAAATTGTTCTTTTTCAGAAAAGAAATCTCTTTCATCGAGATGTCAAATTGATTAGAATAACGTAATTGTCTCTTAAATCTGTAAGCCATTAAATGTTTTTTCCTAATTCCAGTTGCTATTTAAACATGTATTTTTAATCTGAAAATTATTTCAATTTTTTAGTCCTTATAAATAATTTATTAATATTGGGGTCAAAAAATAAGTCAAGAAATTTTCACAGTTTATTGTTTTTTTCTCTCAAATATAATTAATAATTGTTTAAAAATTAGACATTTAAAGAGACTTGGTCTCTGCTTTTAAGGTACAAAATTCATATAGATTATATAGGTGTTAGTGTCATGAGGAATTAAGTTGTCCGATCCTTTCTGCTGTTAAATGAGTTTTTGCCTGTTTGATTCAATGCAGGAAACCCTTCCACAATAACTGTTTAATTCTAAGAAAATTTTCCTGCAGTCCTAGTAACTTCTGCTTTTTGTACCATTAACATGAGGATTAAAATTGGGCTCATTGTAAAAAACTAATAAGTTTGCTCTTCAGATAGTCTCATTTTGTCTCCTTGCACTTATATTATATCTTTTATAATAGTTTGCCTTGATATTTCAAGGTGGTTCAGAAGTCTCCAACCATGTTATATTTTACTGCTACTTATTTGTAAGACTTTTAAACACATACTGTTGGTCATGGTTTTCTAATCATAAACAATAACTTGATCGTTGCTGCCTCTTTCAATGGATGATAAGGAATTTCATGTATTCAGTGAACAGTTATCGAGCTCCTACGGGGCTCTAAGCACTGTTCTAGGGCATTTGTCCATGGGATGTATACTGCAGCAGCAGAACTCAGTGCGCAAGATACGTGATAAACAGACAATTTAGGTATCAACTCAGGAGGTAGTAAGTGTCGTGGGAAAGGAGAAAAGTGAACCAGAAGTGCCAAAAGTTATATTTAGTAAGTGCCAAAGGTAAACTTGAAAACAGAATGCTATGGGCAGTCCTAATTAGTTAGGGCAACTGTACTGAATTCTCCATACTTGCTTTTTGAAACTTTTTGTGGAATTACAAACCAGGTGAGTGCTAGTCAGTTATGCTGTATTTGCATTTGGGGAATATTCTTAGCTTTTACATAACTGCATAGTCATGTATACAGCAAGCCCCTGGAAGAGTTCTCTGTGTTATTTATCCCTGACTCAGTCATTTGTTCCATAGAAAAATCCTGTTGTTGTCCTCAACTTTGATTCACCTCTTGTTCAGCTAGAATAGAGGTTTTACACATCACATGTGAAAAATTATTTTCTATAATCTTACATACATGCGTGTGTGACTGGTACTTAAGTCTGTGGTACCTTCAATTTCCCTTAACATTCTTGCATACTGACCAGTTGTGGGGGCTGTGCTGTAATGAAGACCATCTAAGGCAATCCTGAATTTTGTTCCTTTGTGGGGAATATTTTTGTCTTGCCAGAGAATAGTAAGATTATTTCTTTAATTCTTCAGATTCAAAATATTTGTAAAACTTACCTGGGAATAGATTTCTTTCCTATAAGTAATATAAAAATAATAGTTAATATATTCTCCTCATCAGATTTATATCCTTTTTAAGAATTTTTTTTATAGTGTATCTCTGAACATTTTTCTTTTTTATGTGCTCTTGTTTCTTGTTGGGATACACTGTTAATTTGTACTTTGAATTTTGTGCTTGATTCTCGCTCTCTTTATCACCTTACCCACAATTTTTATCTTTCATTCTTTCTTTCTGCATTCAGTTAGAACTTCTCAAGTTTTCCTCTATCATTTGTTCAATATCTTGCCGAGTCGTTTCTTTTTCAATGGAGATTTCACATTTCAGTGAAACAAAGCTGTTTTCACTTTTTTGTATCTTTATTTTCTTTAGTCATTGTCAAGTTTAACTTAACCCAGTTTCCAGTCTACTTTTCTTTTCATTTTGATTTTTTCCTTGTGAAAAACTCTTCTGTAAAGGCCATGCTTCAGTGAAAGGCTTCATGTCAATGAAAACAAAACAAAAAAACCCATTTTTTAATTCCCTACTGCGTTTTTAACTTACAATAAAAAACAACTTGCCCAGGTATTTGCTTTCTCCACATAATGTGGGGCTAGTTTTCTCATATGTCCCATGTTGCTTTTGCACAGTTTAATTATAACATCTGAACACAAAAGGATGCACTTATGTGACTCAAGGATGGAACCAAGCTAGTTAGAAGCAAGCCAAGCAAAGTTTCTACAGTTCTTCAGCTTCTCAGAAGGCTGAAAGCCCCATTGCTTCCCCTTCCCTTGCAGACATGTTAAGAATCTATATCTCATTGTTATACTCATGACCCTCACTGTATCCCATCACATCTGTGTGCACAGGCCAGTCATTTAACACATGTTCATTCGGTCCATATTGGTAAGTGGTTGCCTGGAAAAGTGGGAGTGTAGGCCTGAGTATTAAAAAACACATATGTATATGTAGGTACACATACACATGTATGGACACACACTTTCCTACTCTATACTTCAAATATTGAATGAATAACGCTATTATCCTTAATTTCTTTTATCTTTAATATCCTCTTATTATGCATCCCAAATATCTTGATTTGGAACCAACCTGGTTTCTCCTGTGTAGTCTATCTTATTTTCTATAAGATAAACTTGAACAAATATTAATCCACAAAACTCTGTATAATCCAACTCGTCTACCTAGTCTTTCTTCAGCCTCTTCGCTCATGTGTGTGTGTTAGTCTCTTAGTTGTGTCTGACTCTTTGAGATCCCATGGACTGTAGCCCATCAGGCTCCTCTGTCCATGTAATTCTCCAGACAAGAATACTGGACTGGGTAGTCATTTCCTTCTGCAGAGTCTCCACTCATAGTACAACACAGAGATGACAGTTACAGCTTCATTTTCACATGGACGTTACTCCAGCTCTCTCAGAGGAAAGCATGCACAGCAATGGGACAGGACTCAGCTTCTTCAAGGGTAGGGCAGGGTACGGACACCCCCCCCCCAATACCAGGGATTTCTAATCTTTTTACCTTTTGAACTTGAAAGTTCTTTCCTCCAGTAGCATTAGTGATGTTTTATATACAAGATAGTATTTCATCTCACAGGATAATATACTATATATTTCATTAAGTCTCACATTATTTACCAAAGGATCTATACAAGGACACTTTTGCAAGAACAGACAGTGTACTACAATGATGCTTTGAAAATACAGGATTTAGGCTCAATTTGGCTTCAGTGTGCCAACGATTCATTAAATTTTGTTCTCCTTAAATCATTTTAGAGAATACTGCTTGGCAGTAAAGGAGCTCTTCTGTGCAAAAGAATGGCTGGTGGTGGAAGAAAAGACCCACAGGGGACTCTACAGATCCGGGATGCTTCTGTTCTCCATGCCAGACTGCAACAAACTCCCCAGCATGCACTGGGACCCAATGGCCTGTACCAGACTGCCATACTTAGGTAACAGAGTTCTCTTGAGACATTGGAGGTTCAGAGAAATTTACTATTTTGAGGAAACTAAGGTGTGAATTTAAATCTCCTATCATTTCTAGGCATTTCTAATTTTTTTTTTTTTGAGTTCTGCCTTCCTTCCATACCCAATAACAGAACCCTACTGCTATCCTAATTGCACCAGTTACCAGCATAAGGATTTATTCCATTTGTTCTAAAAGAAATTAAAGAGTACTGTTCAGAGCTGTTGAAGATCTTACCTTACTTCATAAGCAGATCTGATGACAGCTTGTAACATTTTTTGGAATGTGCAGAGCAATGGCTAAGAAACATCTCATATTTTGTCAGAGAAGTGGAATAAAAAAGTCCTCTTTCTTAGCCAAGGAAGCAGACTTTTCAGCATGCAAAAATAAGCCACATGTTTGAAAATGCTGATCTCACGAAACAAAGCTGAATGGCTGCATGTTGCTTTAATGAACTTCATTTGTAAGGAATTGTGTGGTTAGCCCTAACAGCTGGATTCATTCCAAAGACGCAATCCTTTCACATCTGAATGCAAAAAAACGTTTTCCCGTTGTATATTATAAAGCTGAAAGGGAACTTGTATTTCTTAGCACTCTCTCACAGAACATAGGAGCTATCGGGATGTTCCTAAAACAAATTTTTATCCTTTCCCCTTCAGATTATAAAAAAGAAAACCTAACAAGTAAGTATTTTTGTTTGTGCCCTTGAACCTTATGTGTATGTAACTGGATTCATGCATGCGTATTTACACCCATATTTCCTGATGTCTAGGACAAAGTACAGTCTCTCTCTCTTAAAGGCTTTTCACTATACTCATTCAGGGTAGAATATGAAGGCAGATCATTGGAGATCCCAGTTTATAGCTCCTAATT
Organism: Madoqua kirkii; assembly: GCA_006408675.1. NCBI lineage: Eukaryota > Metazoa > Chordata > Mammalia > Artiodactyla > Bovidae > Madoqua > Madoqua kirkii. Next base: position 35,412 of record SJYC01026041.1, read on the forward strand.
AGGCCATGGAGAGCACCATATTTAGTGAATGATATAAATCCTATTTCCATCCCAAAGTTATTGAGCAGCATTGTCCCTTCTATGGCCATAAAATAAGCCAATTTGAATTATCACCTTTTGATTTCACATTCATGATTTTTATATCGCCTAATTCTTTATAGAGGAAAAAAGTGTCTTGTGCCCTTGAAACCTTATGTGTATGTAACTGGATTCATGCACGTGTATTTACGTCCATATTCATGATGTCTAGGACATAAGTATAGTTTCTCTTAAAGTACAGTCTCTCTTCATTGAGCCAATTCATGCTCTTTCTTTGTGACAACTGATTCTTCTTTTGGAAGATAGGTGGGTTTTTTTTTTTTTTAAACAGCTAGCTTTCAGTATCTAGTTTACAGGGTCAAATCAAATGGTTTTAAAGGAGTCATCTCAAAATCTCTAGGAAAGAATTCTGCAGTCTTATCTGTAGACCTTCCCCAACTCAACAATGAAACTTGTACCCTTTTAGAGAAGCAGGGGGACTGCTTGATTCATTCTCTGGCACATGCTGTTCCTTTTTTGTGAAATACTATCTCTCCTGACTCCCCCTACCCTCTTCCCCACAGCCACATCCACACAAATACCTTTGAACAGTTACACCGACTCACTCTTAAAAGTTACTCTAGAAAATTAGCCAGAATGCCGAAACCTGGACTTGGGCTACCCCTGGATTCTCACAAGCATCCTTGTGCTCACCACTCTTTGTATTTTATCGTAATTATCTGTTTTCTAATTGCTTCCCAGCTAAGTACTTTAACATTGAGAGTTGTCACATCCACCACAGTGTCCTTGACCCTTAACAATCAATATGCATTTAATAAGTCCATTAATATGTGGATAAATGAGTGAATAAGACTCCTCTGATGTTCAAAGGCAAAGGATAAAGAGAGAAAATTGATGAGCGAAGAAAAAGATTAATAGGAAAGAAACTGGAGACTCAAACTGATAATGCGGACCCAAAGAGATAACTGATACTGCTCTAGGGAAGATGAGGGCCAATCGATCAGAAACAATAAACAAGAACTGAGAAAGTAAAACTCTCCTGAAAGAAGAAACAATTAAACCCATAAACAATTAAATGCATAAAATTCTTGTTGAACCTGTGCCAATTTTTCATCTTGAAAAAAAATCTTACTAAATAATCATGGCTTATTCTGTTACTATGCAATTAATTCCATTTTCTGATAGCACTGATAAAAAATTACCCTTATATATACTAATAAGTTACACTGCCAATTTCATAGATTTCATTACATTCCTTCACATGTTAAATATGGTATGAATGGCTCTGGTGAAATGTAGATACAATAATAGTCCCCTCTCTCTTTTAGTGATTGTTCCTGCTTTTTTATTAGCAGAAAGGTTAGCTCTCCAATTTAAATCCCCCTCCCCACTCATCTGGTAGCTCAGCTGGTAAAGAATCTGCCTGCAAGGTGGGAGACCTGGGTTTGATCCCTGGGTTGGGAAGATCTCCTGGAGGAGGAAAGGCTACCCACTCCAGTATTTTGGCCTGGAGAATTCCATGGACTGTATAGTCCATGGGGTTGCAAAGAGTCAGACACAACTGAGCAACTTTCACTCACACTTCACTCCCACTCATCTTGAGTTTTTAGATTTTTGAATGTCTCAGTCCAAAGAAAGTCGGAGCAGCTTTTAAACCATCACAGAGGAACCTGGGAAGTCTGTAATGTCCATCCCCGCTGTGACGCTTGATGAGAAATGCTATCATTGGTCCTGCACAGATATTTTATTTATTTTATTGCTGTGCTGAGTTTCTTTTAGTTCTAGGTGCCTGCTGGAGTTACAGGGGTGACCAAACTCGGTCACCATAAGCTTTAAAACCCACTTACTTAGCTGTTGGTGCTCAGGAAAAATCACTGTGTCCACAACTAGACTAAAAAGCCACACATGGGCGTCCCTTATAATCTCTGCTTTTACCAGTATCCTATTTCAAATGGCTTCAAGCATTGGCAGCAATGAAAAGCTTTCCTTTGACTTTGTGATGTGTTATATTAATATAGCTCCTTCTATGACATCATTGTGTGTGTGTGTATTTTACTATATTGCAGTTAACTGTTAATATTTCACTTAGGATCTTTTAAATCTATGTTCTATAATCTATGTCTGCACTTTTCTTCTGTGCTAACATTGTCAGGTTGTGATATTAGTATTATAACTTCCTGAAACCACCTGAAAGATTTTTCTTTTACTGGAACATATTATAAAACTGTATCTCTTCTAAGACCGAAAGAATGTAATCATAATACTATAATGACTTACATTTCCTGGTTATGACTATTGTCAGATTTTTTCATTCTTCAATTTGGTAATTAATACGTTTCTATCATTTCCCTCAAGATTTAAAAACTGTAACTCCATAGTTATATATTACTTCATATTTATTGACCTTTGAATCTATTGTTAAAATGACTTTATCATTCCTAATTTTGTATGTTTGTGCCTTTCTTTTTCTTTTAAAATTAAAATGCCACTGATTAGACTACTTCATAAATATTTATGACTACTGACCTATTTTTAATCTATCATTTGTGTTGTGTATTCTAACTTAATCTCTGCTTGTACATGGTCGTTACTTTATCACCTGTTTTTCTCGTTTTCTGTCAATTTTGTTTCTTTTCCAATGTCTTGAATTAGATGTTCAGCTCATTCACTTTCATCTTTTAATCTAATGGAAGGAGATAATGCTATGAGTTTATCACTGAGCACATCTTTGGCCAAATCTCATAAACACTGTTAGGAAGTTATTTTGTAACCTGTAACTATGGCTAATCAATTTTTTTCTTTTTTTCAATGCCCTATTGGATTTTATTTAATCTATTATTAATTGCATTTTGATCAAAGAAAAGATATGCATAATTTCTTCTTTTGAAATTTACTTGGATTCATAATCTTAGTAATTATGACCTGACAAAAAAGATTATGTCTATCGGTATCCCACAAATATTTAAAAATAAATTTTATCTCTCTTTTTAGGATACAAAGTTCATTCTTTACTATTAAGACATTCTTGTTATTAAAATATTTTCTATATATATTGTCTTTACTCAATCAAATAAATGGATTTAAAATATAATTGATAGTGTGGTTTTAATAGATATACAATGGACTTTGCACCCCATGAACAGAGAGATTTAGTTGACATCTTTTGGTTTCCCTGGTGGCTCAGATGGAAAAGAGATTTAGTGAGATTTAGTATGACATCAAGGGGATTCCCAGTGGCTCAGATGGTAAAGAATTTGCCTGCAATGCTCGGGAGACCCAGGTTCAATCCCTAGGTGGGGAAGATTCACTGGAGAAGGGGAATGGCAACTCACTCCAGTATTCTTGCCTGGAGAATTCCATGGCACAGGAGCCTGGGCGGGGGACACGACAGAGTGACTAACACACATAGTTTTGGTTTCCAGTAGTAATACAGATTTTTTTGTATATTGCACTGACCTTTTTAAAAGGAGTTTGAAATGAGTTTGATTGTTAGATGAACCAGCTTTCTTGTTGTGTCTTACTATTTCCATTTTCCACATTCTTCCATTTGTTTTTGTAAATCAACAATACACATGTATAAAAGCTCAGCTTCAGACAATCCTAACTTTAATTTCATAAAAATATTTTATTTAATAACAATTTCCGTGTTGTTGTCAGGTCATAAACAATATGATGTGTGTAAAGAACACTAGCTCGGGATCTGCATTTGTCTTGGAAAAAACATGTTCTTTCTGTGTCTCATCTTTAAAATCCTATGAGTCTATAAACTGGATAACTCAGACAGTAAAAAATCTGCCTGCAATGTGGGAGACCCAGGTTCGATCCCTATGTTGGGGAGATCCCTTGGAGAAGGTAATGGCAACCCACTCCAGTATTCTTGCCAAGAATACTGGAGAATCCAAGGACAGAGGAGTCAGGTAGGCTACAGTCTGAAGGGTCACAAAGAGTTGGCCACGACTGAGTGGCTAACACACATAAGCTGGATTTATTTACAACTGGACCTCACTGGATTCTTACAATTGCACTTTATAGATATAAAACCAGGGAGAACCTGATACATAAACACATGGTCTTAAATTTAGTTTACTGATTACTTGAATACAAAAGTTGCTTCTTAAAAGTTTAAGAATGAATGAAAACACTGTTGTCGACTTTCAGCATTCCCACCAATGACGTCCTCAAAGCCAAGTGTGGACATTCCAAATGCACCTTCCTCCTCCTCGCCCTCCTTCTCTGTCTCACCTACGTACTCTATGACTGTAATCATCTCCATCATGTCCAGCTTTGCCATATTTGTGCTTCTTACCATAACTACCCTTTATTGCTGCCGAAGACGAAAACAATGGAAAAATAAGAAAAGGTGAGATTCTAGTTTAAGTTAATCACTTACCACTGTAAAATTTTTATTTATTTCACTGGAGATGGGAGGAAGCTGGAGATGGGAGGAAGCTGAAGATGGGAGGAAGAATATATACAGTCTCTTTATGACACCCATTGCCTTGTTTTAAAGTTATGCACCCCATCACAATCTTTAAAAATGTCAATGACTTTTTGCATAGGATTCCTTGTCCTAAGATCTTGTCCTTCTATCTTGCAGAAGATAGAATCTAAACTACAGTTTGGAAGAACATGGTTGTTCCTGCTCCCCATTAGCTCCCTCAGCCCCACTGCCACTACCAGATTGGGTGGTGACAAAGTCCCTGAGGAAAAAAAAATAAGTGTCTTTAGACTCCAATCCAAAATTATTTGTTGCTCTAAAACAGAAGGATCTTTTATAAACTTAGCATAATTTGTTTTGTTTCCTCCTTTAACTCCTACGTCTCTCTTGAACCTGAGTACAAAGCTCTCACCTGGTCCTCAGCTCATTATTGATCTTACCTGTCTTACCTGCAGAGAATCGGCAGCAGTAACCCTCACCACCTTCCTTCTGAGCTCTTGCTAGACAGACTTCACCCCAATCCCATGTACCAGAGGATGCCACTCCTTTTGAATCCCAAATTGCTCAGTCTGGAGTATCCCAGGAATAACATTGAATATGTGAGAGATATCGGAGAGGGAGCATTTGGAAGGGTCTTTCAAGCAAGGTAAAGTTGCCTACTTTAAAAAAAACCACTAAAACACCTTGTATCTGAACAGTTACCAGGCCATAAACTTGATTTCTATATAATTATGTATAATATTTATTATCAAATTAGCTAAATCTTCACATCATTCGCCTTATTGTTTTGGGTACTGTAGTTTGAGTCTTGATAATTTTCCCTCTTTGCTGAAAAATAAGGGTTGCATTTATGGAGAGAATCTTTATAAAGTGTTCTGGTGATAAGCAATTTGCAAAACTGAATATTTTCCAGAAGAGAATTTTGTCAGATATTTTAAATCAATTTCTTGCATTGCTTTTAATATTATTTCTAAAATCTCTTTCGTTTTCAATTGCTATAGTCTTCACTTAAAATTTTTTTTGAACTAATGTTTCAGTTTAAGAACTCGGAGCCTGACATGCGTAGACATTAAATAGATGTTCATAAAATGGCAAGACAGAAAAGGGAAAAAAAATAATGTTAAAATGGAAGATAACAATGTGCTCAAGAAAGGAGTATGTATCAGGACCAATGCTAGCCCAATTAATGTCTTTGTATGAGCTGCAATAACATAACTTCTCTTCATTTAGCTCCACAGACACACAGTTTGGCCACAGAATGTAGACTTGGTTTTAATCACCAATTGTCACTTTGGCCTGTTGCCCTTGGGCAGGACACGACATTACCTCTACATATAGTGACCCTAGTATGGAGGTTACATGATTAATGAAAATCTCACACAAATATTTATTGGGAACCAAAAGAAAAAAAAAAAAGAAGGGCTCCCCAGGTGGCACTAGTGATAAAGAACCTGCCTGTCAATGCAGGAGACAAAAGAGATGCAGGTTCAATCCTTGGGTCAGGAAGATCCCCTGGAGGAGGGCATGGCAACCCACTCCAGTATTCTTGCCTGAAGAATCCCATGGACAGAGGAGCCTGGAGGGCTACAGAAAAAAAAAAAAAGAAGGGCTCCCCAGGTGGCACTAGTGATAAAGAACCTGCCTGTCAATGCAGGAGACAAAAGAGATGCAGGTTCAATCCTTGGGTCAGGGAGATCCCCTGGAGGAGGGCATGGCAACCCACTCCAGTATTCTTGCCTGAAGAATCCCATGGACAGAGGAGCCTGGAGGGCTACAGTCCATTGGGTCACAAAAAGTTGGACACAACTGGAACTACTTAGCAGGAATGCAAAAACTTGAAAGGCACACTTGTAGGCCTTTAAATATAAAGATGAAAAAGCCATGGTTCCTGCCTTCTAGGAATTTAGATTCTAGCCAGAGATTAAGGGATTACAATGGTCATGATCATCTGGGCACTTCTGATTTCCTGTTATTTATAAATAATGCATCTTCAACCTTAATCTGTGTTGAAAATAACACTAGTGATTTTTTAATTGGAGTCAAGAAGTTTTAAGTGTGACCTGTCGTTGGCATCTTTCTTTGGTTCCGTGGCTTTGGGAAAGGCTGCATGAGTGGGGGGATGTACAAACATGCGTAGTTGTCATGTGACTATATGGAATGCTCCTGATCTTTGATTTCTTGCTCAATAAATGTATCTCCCAGGGCTCCAGGCTTACTTCCCTACGAACCTTTCACAATGGTGGCAGTGAAGATGCTCAAAGAAGAAGCCTCAGCGGACATGCAAGCCGACTTTCAGAGGGAGGCAGCCCTCATGGCAGAATTCGATAATCCTAACATCGTGAAACTCTTAGGTATGGAACTCGTAGGTGCCAGTGGGGACATGTACGTGTCAGGAAACAGAGACTCGCAAGTGTTTTCTCCTTTAAACCTCGCTTCTGCTTTTTCTTCCATTCATTGATCAGAGAGATCCCTCTGTTCCTCCCCATAGCATATTTTCTGTACCAGGGAGTAGAATATTTCCTTAAATCACCTAAGTTCAAAAAACTGGAGGTTTAAAAGTTTTCTGAGAAATGTTTGTCACTTCATTAACTTTCTTTTGCTAATTTTATATTTTAACTGTTTATTTTATATAGTCCACACAAATATACCAATGGCTAAAGTCCCTAGAATTAAAAGCTAACCCCAAAAGAAGCAAGCCAAGATAACAGTATTCTCATTTCCTTTCCTTTTTGAACAGAGACTTCCTAGTTTTGCCTAAAAAAATAATGGAGTTCATAATCTATTTGTATGCTGGTGTGAATTGTGACCATCTGACCTAAGACTTCACGTTGTCCAGTTTCCCTCTCAAATACAGAAAGATTTTAGAATTAACAAATGCCTTTCTGGTATGCAAAGAGTCGGACATGACTAAGCGACTGAACTGAACTGAACTTTCTGGTATTAAATCTAAGGTTCTATTTATATTAACATTTTTTTCTTTCTGGAAAATAAATGTTTGTAAATTTACCTAAATGTTTAACTGCAGTAACCTGAATATTTCATCTGAGATCTTTGACTGTTTTTTTGCCCTTTTTCAAATTTCACAAAATAGTTTCCTTATCATCCTTCTTCAGAAAGGAAGCAGAAAAACAGAGCAATTGTATTACATACTCAAAGCAAACATGTATTCATAAATTCATTTGCTTAGTATTTATGGAGTACTTGCTGGCCAGAAACGTGGTGGGTGTGTGGAGCTGAAAGAAGACTTAAGACATAATCTCTGTTTTTAAAGGGATAAAATGTTGGGGGGAAAAAAAACCTCAGCTGAATGGATAATTATAACAGGCTGGTAGGTAGGATACACGACTAAGGATAAAGAATAATGGAAGGAAAATCTGATCCAGGAAAGGTCAGGCACAGAGGCCCCTTCAGAGGAGGGATAAATCAACTGAATCTTAAAAGAGAAGTAGATGTTTACACAAAGAAAGGGGGTCAGGGTTCGACTATGATGCTGTCGATAGAAAACCAAGGCCCCACTCCTTCTAATCCGGTCCTTTGCTTTTGGACAATGTTTTCCAATGTGTACTTAAGAAGTGCAGCCTCTAACAAGGGGCCTGTTTCGGTTGCAGGAGTGTGCGCGGTGGGGAAGCCCGTGTGCCTGCTCTTTGAGTACATGGCCTACGGGGACCTCAATGAGTTCCTCCGCAGCATGGCCCCGCACCCCGGCCGCGGCCTCAGTCCCAGCGACCTGTCCCCGGGGCCCCAGGCCTCCAGCCCCGGGCCCCCGCCCCTCTCCCGCGCGGAGCAGCTCTGCATCGCCAGGCAGGTGGCCGCGGGCATGGCTACCTCTCCGAGCGCAAGTTCGTCCACCGCGATCTGGCCACCAGGAACTGCCTGGTGGGTGAGAACATGGTGGTGAAAATCGCCGACTTCGGCCTCTCTAGAAACATCTACTCGGCGGACTACTACAAAGCCAATGAAAACGACGCCATCCCCATCCGCTGGATGCCCCCCGAGTCCATCTTCTACAACCGCTACACCACGGAGTCTGACGTGTGGGCCTACGGGGTGGTCCTTTGGGAGATCTTCTCCTACGGCCTGCAGCCCTACTACGGGATGGCCCACGAGGAGGTCATCTACTACGTGCGGGATGGTAACATCCTCTCCTGCCCGGAGAACTGCCCCCTGGAGCTGTACAATCTCATGCGCCTGTGCTGGAGCCAGGTGCCCGCGGATAGACCCAGCTTCAGCAGCATCCACCGAATCCTGGAACGCATGTGTGAGCGGGCGGAGGGCAGCGCGGGGGTCTGAGGTCCAAGATGGGCGAAGAGAAATCTCCAGTCTCTTCTCAGACTCTGGGAGCCAGAAGAGTGCAACGCCCGAGCCCCCAGGAGACCCCAACAGCAAGGAATAGCAGACACGGGTACCATGCTGCTTATTTCTCAGAAAAGAAAAAAAGACTGGGCAGAACTCCTGGAGTGGGTGGAAATTGGGTGAAGGGAAAGGCAGGCGAGAAAACGTGCCAGATAACCGGAGCTAACTACTCTTCCTCACGGGGAAAGTTTGTATTACATATTGTACCCGAAAGAATGCCACCTTGTTTAATGCTGTATTAAATTTTAATATGAACTGCGATTGAGAGCTTCATTTTTAATAGAGTTCATTCCTGTCCATTAGGAAAGTAGTGTATCTTCCTGTAAGAAATTAAGCTCAAGCACAGAAAACTCCAAAGAAGGAAAACCCATTCATTGTCTCCTCACCCAAAGATGGGTGTCGGTTTTTTATTCAGTTTCTTTCTTGAGTTTAATGCACACTTTTATATTTGTTTGTATTTAGCAAAGTTGTGGTTTACTTTATTGATAGAAGGTTTCCAAGGAATAAAGTGGTAATCAGCAAGGTTATATTCTTATTGTGATTTTTAGTTCTCTTTTTCTTTGTTTCTTCTTTAGAAGTTTTCCTTTGTGCACACGTGTCGTGAATTTAATCTGCTTGCTTTATTCTTACGGTTTTGTTTTCTTTTTTTCTGAAAATGTCTTTTGTGTCTACTTACCTTTTTTTTTTTGAAAATTTTATTGGTACCTTTTTCTTTGCCTCATCTTTCTTCATTTAGGACTTGGTTCCTTTTTGGTTGTTTGGCTATTTTTTCCTTTTATTTCACCTATACAACAAACACCTTGGCAGAAATAGTAACTTTCTAAGTAACACTGTGGACTGTTACATATATACCTTTAGCAAAGTATATTACTCTTACTATTTTCTTCTGTACCTGCTTTTGAAATCACCCATTTCAAAATTGTAATTCATTAATTTTATTGCCACAGACTATTGCACAGTTTATAACATGGGAATTCACAAGATGCTCTTGTGACTGAGTTATTTCAAACTGACTTTGTTCATTCTGACTTTTTTTTCCCCTTCTAGAAACCAATTTGATAGGTAGCAGGATTAATATATGGCTATTCACCAACTTTCTGCATGACTATTCACTTGTCTTGTTACATCTTATGATTCTTAAAAAGAAAAAAAGCAAGACAAAACAAAACCCTCTGAAACTCAGATTCTTGGTGCACAAGATTTCCCAGTTGAGTCCATACAATATATGTTTATCTGAGGGCAACATGGATGATTGAGTTTCTTCCTGATATTATATAACACAGATTCTCCTGAAAAGCATATAAACGGGAAAGAGAAAATAGCAGTCTAGTCTATGGCCAGTTTACTTTCATTCAACCTAATTGGTAGTAAGCACAGTGGAGAAATGGTCTGAATTCTTGAAAGTAGATTCTCCAGCTGTCCTCCAGAGGGCTCTACCTGATATCTCCAATTGCACCTGCAAACAACTTTGTCATCTTTGCTAGAAAATCTGCAATGCATTGTTCATAGTCATCGCAGGCAACCAAGACAAAAACACAGTTTTCCCTCTCTTTCAACAAAGAAAACTCTATCAGTTTTACTTCTAAAGCCCTCCTGCATACACCACCTCCCCTTCGAAGTGACCACCCACTGTTCAACTCTATTGCTATCTCTTGTCTCATCTTTCTCCCATTTCAGGCCAGATAAGATTCCATGGGGTATGACAATACAAACTGACTCACAATACAATATGACTCATAATTCTGATTTACAAATAAGGAAGCCAGGAGTTAGGACTGAGACCTTGAGAGGTGCCTTCAATTCAGGTCGTGATCTGAGACAGTCATCCAAAGAGCTAGATGAGGAATGAGGTTGCAACATGAGTCTAAGACAGAAGGCCAAGAGGCCAGCAAAGCAGAAAACTTGGAGTGTACCACCATCAAGTCTGGAACTTTCCTACAGATATGAGGTGACACATGTGTGTCATATAAGACATCTTTTTCCTCAGCTAACAGAGTTTTATTATAAAAGAAAAGCCATGAAGTCAGGCCAATCAGAAAAGTTACTCTATTGAAAAGCAGGGAGACTTCCCTGCTGGTCCAGTGGCTCAGACTCTGAGCTCCCAATCGCAGCAGCCCCAGGTTCAATCCCTGGTCAGGGAACAAGATCCCACATGCCACAACTAAAAGTCCCACCTGCTGCAGCTGAGACATGGCACAGCCAAATGAAAGAAACATAAATTTAAAACAAAGAAGAGGAAAGCAGAGTCAGGGTAGTGAGAGTTACTTGGAGGGCCGCTGTGGGGCTGGTGCAGCCGAGGTCGTGTTGTGCTTCAGAGCTGGGTTTCCACCGGCCTGTCCTGTTGTCTGCCACTTAGCTTGCTTTGCTTCCCACCCCACTGCAGGGTAACTGCCCTTACTTTCCCGTCTCTTCCTCATGCTTTCTACAGCCTCACAGATTCTCTGTCTGTGTGCCCTTTAGGCGCTGGTGTTCAAGACCTCAAAGCAAAAATAATCATAGATATATTGGTAAATATAGTGAATGAATAAGTGGACAAGCAAGTAACTATAATAGAACCCATCCAATTTTATTTAATATTTAAAGGAACTGAAAACTAAAATAGCAACGAGAAATATCATGATAATAATTGTAGTTGTAGTAATACTATCAGCTAGCACTTCTTGAATACTTACCACATATATTCTAAGGCCTCTAAATATATGTATTTATTTCAATTAAAGTAAATGTATTAACTTAAAACACAACATCCCTGTGATGTTGTAGTATCTTTATGCCCTTTTTTAGGTGAGGACACGGGCACACAGAAGTTGTGTAACTGGCCTAATCACACAGAGCAGCAGAGCCTAGGTTGTGACAAGAGGCTGAATTCTCAGTCACCACACCAAGGTGCTTCTAATGATTCCAGAGGAGACAACTGAAACTCGATGACTCTGTGGAGGTGATTTATAATTTGCATCTGGTTTCAAAGCATACAGTGTATCCCTTCTACTACCGATATCCTACCCCATTCTTTTCATTGAATAACAAAAATAACAAAATATTTTAGCATTGTAACTTAACTATTTAGCTATTTTCCTATTTTTAAAACATTTGGGTTTTTGAACTGAAAACATTTGAGTTTTTTCCAATTTTCACTGTTAGAACTGATGGAATGTATATATTTTGTGAGCTCTAAATGCATTTTTAGGCTATGTCAAGATCACTGTCTTATCTCCTTGGTGCTCGTCCCAAGGTTCTGTATCTCAGGGACAAGGGCCCGGTATTTACCAGTATTGTTTTCTTTTGTAAATACAGATTCTTTTTCCATTGTAAAATCAGTGTATAAATTTTAAAAAGAGAGATCAGGAGAGACATTTACAGGGCTGTTATCACCAACAGACAGGACTGGCATCAGTAAAGCACCCGCAAGTGATATTAAGTGGCAGAATATTAAATGTGACGAGTTCCAGGGACTGTGCATAGCGCCAAGAGAATGCATTTGCTGCTATCACAATTGAGCAGGAAAGGGGCCCTCCTTCCAGTCGGCAGGATATTATAAACCTGTTCTATGTCATTCAGTGTATTTCTAAGAGTACAATTTAATTTCTGAATAATATTCCTTTCTTTGGATGTACCATAACTTAGCTATTTTCCTATTTTTAAAACATTTGGGTTTTTGAACTGAAACCATTTGAGTTTTTTCCATTTTTCACTATTACAAACAATACTGCATTGGCCATCCTCATTTGCACATGCCATAATTATTTCCTTATAGAAATTCTAAGAAAGAGAATATCCAAGCCAAATGGCATGCACAAAAGTGAGGCTTTTGTTATGTGCTGTCATATTCTCTAGAAACGCTGTTTCCATCTCTGCATTGTACAGGGCATGTCATGGCCCTAAACATATGCTGTCATACACAGAAAATCAATTCTCTGTTTTTTAGAAGGCTTTTGTCTACTTGATTATAAATAAAGATGATATCATTTTTATTTTTAAATTACTAATGGGATTGCACTTTCCTTGTTTTTAGGTCATTTTATAGTTCTTATTTTGGGAATCATCTATAAGTCATTTTTCTATGGCATAGTTCATTTTCTGATTGATTTGTAAGTCATTTTATTTAATAAATAGTAAACCTTTGTTATACTTTGCACAAAACAGAAAAATATGTATATAAGTTTTATTTTAAAATAGCATTTGCTTTATTATTGAAAAAGCATATTTGTTTATTTTTTTTGAAAAAAAGCAATAATATACAAATAAAGAAAATGAAAAAATACCACTAGTGGTAACTAACATTAACTCATGATAAATATCGTTCTAGTCTTTTTCATGTAGGTAAGAAGGTAAATGAGTAGATGAGAGAGATATAGACAGATAGATAACCATTTGAAATGAAAACAAGATCAGACTGCTGTATTGGTTAAAGCTTTGTTTTTATCAGAGTATATCAAACATCTTCAGTATCAACAAATATTCATGTGTCACATCACTTCTGATGATGAAATAATATTCTGTTATACAAAGTTACAACTTACTTAACTATTATTCCAAGGTTGGACATTTGGTTTGTTTCTGTTTTTCCTTATAAAATACAGTATTTTTATAATCCTGTAGTTAAATTTTGTGAGCATCCAGCTCGAGTGATTTCTTTGTATATAACTCCTACAAATAGAATTTCTAGATCAAAGGATATACTTTCAAAGCTTTTAGTACACTGACCAACTACCTTCTTGAATTATCAATATACAATCTTCCAGCTGATAAGAGTCTTTTTCTTTCGATTTCAACAATACTGAGCGTGAGCACTTTAATAATTTCTGGTATAATAGTTGAAGGTGGTTTTTTTTTAAATTTTTTTGTAGCTTATGCTTACATTTCTTTAAATAAGATTGAACATTTTTTCAGTGTTTTGAGGATAGTTTATTTACTCTGTGATTTGCCTCCTACTGCTACTTTTCTATTGGGTAGATTTCTTTCCTGTTACTTTATAAAAACATTGTATATAGTAAGGAATTAAATTTTGTCATACAGGTTTCAGCGACCTTTATCATATTAAAAATGGGACACTTCTATTTGTCTTTTAAGATAGTAAAAGATTTTATTAATCAGGAAGGAATGTTGAATTTTCAGTCTATTGAGATGACTGTGGCTTTTTCCTTAATCAGTTACTATGTAGAAATGTAAGAATTGATTTTCTAATGTTGAAATATTGTTATGTTCTGGGAATAAACTCTCTTTGGGTGTCATATCAGTCTTTTGACTTACTACCAAATCTGATTTATTAACATTTACTTGCATCAATATTTATAAATTCATGGAATTAAAAGTTTATCATTTTTTTCTCTGTTAGAGCTTGGTATCAGTATTATCAGTTCAGTTTAGTTCAGTTCAGTTACTCATCGTGCCTGACTCCTTGCAACCCCGTGAACCAAAGCACACCAGGCCTCCCTGTCCATCACCAACTCCTGGAGTTTATCCAAACCCTTGTCCACTGAGTCAGTGAGACCATCCAACCCTCTCATCCTCTGTCATCCCCATCTCCTCCTGCCCTCAATCTTTCCCAGCATCAGGGTCCTTTCAAATGAGTCAGCTCTTCGCCATCAGGTGGCCAAAGTACTGGAGTTTCAGCCTCAACATCAGTCCTTCCAATGAACACCCAGGACTGATCTGGGTCTTTAGGATGGACTGGTTGGATCTCCTTGCTGTCCAAGGGACTCTCAAGAGTCTTCTCCAACAACTCAGGTCAAAAGAATCCATTCTTAGGCACTAAGCTTTCTTTATAGTCCAACTCTCATATCCATACATGACTACTGGAAAAACCATAGCTTTGAATAGACAAACCTTTGTTGGCAAAGTAATATCTGTGCTTTTTAATATCCTGTCAAGGTTGGTCATAGCTTTTCTTCCAAGGAGCAAGCATCTTTTAATTTCATGGTTGTAGTCACCATCTACAGTGATTTTGGAGCCCATAAAAATAAAGCCTCTCACTGTTTCCACTGTCTCCCCATCTATTTGCCATGAAGTGATGGGACCAGATGCCATGATCTTTGTTTTCTGAATGTGAAGCTTTAAGCCAATCTTTTCAATCTCCTCTTTCACTTTCATCAAGAGGCTCTTTAGCTCTTCTTCACTTTCAGCCATAAGGGTGGTGTCAAATGTGTATCTGAGGGTATTGATATTTCTCCCAGCAATCTTGATTCCAGCTTGTGCTTCATCCAGTCTAGCATTTCTCATGATATACTCTGCATATAAGTTAAATAAGCAGGGTGACAACATACAGCCGTGATGTACTCCTTTTCCTATTTGGAACCAGTCTGTTGTTCCATGTCCAATTCTAACTGTTGCTTCCTGGCCTGTATACAGATTTCTCAAGAGGCAGATCGGGTGGTCTGGTATTCCCATCTCTTTCAGAATTTTCCACAGTTTATTGTGATCCACATAGTCAAAAGCTTTGGCATGGTCAATAAAGCAGAAATGGATGTTTTTCTGGAACTCTCTTGCTTTTTCCCATGATCCAGCGGATGTTGGCAATTTGATCTCTGGTTCCTCTGCCTTTTCTAAAACCAGCTTGAACATCTGGAAGTTCATGGTTCACATATTGCTGAAGCCTGGCTTGGAGAATTTTGAGCATTACTTTGCTAACGTGCAAAGATGAGTGCAATTGTGCGGTAGTTTGAGCATTCTTTGGCATTGCCTTTCTTTGGGATTGGAATGAAAACTGACCTTTTCCAGTCCTGTGGCCACTGCTGAGTTTTCCAAATTTGCTGGCATTATTGAGTGCAGCACTTTCAAGTGTATTGTGATCCACACAGTCAAAGGCTTTGGCATAGTCAATAAAGCAGAAATAGATGTTTTTCTGGAACTCTCTTGCTTTTTCCATGATCCAGCAGATGTTGGCAATTTGATCTCTGGTTCTTCTGCCTTTTCTAAAGTCAGCTTGAACATCTGGAAGTTCACTGTTCATGGATTGCTGAAGCCTGGCTTGGAGAATTTTGAGCATTACTTCGCTAGCGTGTGAAATGAGTGCGCATTTCCTTTCTTATGCATTGGAATGAAAACTGAACTTTTCCAGTTCTGTGGCCACTGCTGAGTTTTCCAAATTTGTTGGCATATTGAGTGCCACACTTTCACAGCATCATCTTTCAGGATTTGAAATAGCTCAGCTGGAATTCCATCACCTCCACTAGCTTTGTTCATAGTGATGTTTCCTAAGGCCCACTTGACTTCACATTCCAGGATGTCTGGCTCTAGATGAGTGATCACACCATCGTGATTATCTGGGTCATGAAGATCTTTTTAGTACAATCCTGTGTATTCTTGCCACCTCTTCTTAATATCTTTAGCTTCTGTTAGATCCCAACCATTTTTGTACTTTAGTGAGCCCATCTTTGTATGAAATGTTCCCTTGGTATCTCTAATTTTCTTGAAGAGATCTGTAGGCTTTCCCATTCTATTGTTTTCCTCTATTTCTTACACTGATGCCTGAGGAGGGCTTTCTTAACTCTTCTTGCTATTCTTTGAACTCTGCATTCAAATGGGTGTATCTTTCCTTTTCTCCTTTGTTTTTCACTTCCCTTCTTTTCACAGCTATTTGTAAGGCCTCCTCAGACAGCTGTTTTACTTTTTTGCATTTCTTTTTCTTGGCAATGGTTTTGATTTTTGTAATAATTCCTACTTGTTCACAAAATTTAATTTTGTAATATAATGTAATGATGGTGGCATAACATCATAGTTAAGCGAAGTGTTCTGAAGGCAGTCTGCCTAAATATAAGTCCCAATTCTACTGCTGGCTGGTTATATAAACTTGGCCAGCTTCTTAACCATCTGTGGCTCAAGTTTCCTTTATCTGTGTGGGGGAATATTAGTCCCAATCATATAGGGTTGTTGCAGAGGTACAATAGATTTGGCGTCAAATATTTTATCTAGGATGTTTGGTGGAGGTGGTTGGTGACAGTGAAGAAATTAGGTTAAAATTTTAGGCCTCCTTTGTTCTAAAACTTTTCCCAGAGGCAGGCCATACCTCATGAAAAATAACCTTCTCCTCGCCTGGTGACTCATGGCCTCCTGATCTCTGAAACAGCCCCTCTACAATGGTATAATGGTGTTTTTCTATTGATCTTTAACTGATGATTTATTGAATTATAGTCTTGTCTACTGTCAAGAGACCCCCCCCGGTGATGTATTTTCTGTTAAAACTTTTTCCGGGTAGCTGTTTTTCTGAAGACTGACCAACCGCCACAGGGTGGTCAGCCAGCCGTTTCAACCTGACTACCTCAGACCTATCCCCTTAAAGGTCAAGCCTTGCCCACCAATCAAACGTCCTCACCCCACCTGTACCTGCCTATGTTCCCCCCAATCACATTGTTTTCAGTGTCCTAACCTCACTCCCGCCTGCTTGTGATTTTTCTGTATAAAAATCCTTAGTGACCAGCGTTCTGGGTTCACTCCTTCCGAGGAGTTTGAACCCCGGCTAGCCGGTTCAATAAATCCTCTTGCGTTTGCATCGAGTTCAACGAGTCTTGGTTATCTGTGGGAAGACGGTTCCGGTGATTAGGCCTTCTCTGGGTCTAACAACAGCTAAAGGTGTGGACTTTCTTTTTGGGATAATGAAAATGTTCTGAAGTTAATTGTGATGAAGGATGCACAAGTATGTGAATATATTAAAACCCATTGACTAGCACACCTTCAGTTCAGTTCAGTCGCTCAGTCATGTCCAACTCTTTGAGACCCCATGAATCGAAGCACCCCAGGCCTCCTTGTTCATCACCATCTCCTGGAGTTCACTCAGATTCATGTCCATCGAGTCCATGATGCCATCCAGACATCTCATCCTCAGTCATCCCCTTCTCCTCCTGCCCCCAATCCCTCCCAGCACCAGAGTCTTTTCCAGTGAGTCAGCTCTTCCCATGAGGTGGCCAAAGTACTGGAGTTTCAGCTTTAGCATCATTCCTTCCAAAGAAATCTCAGGGTTGATCTCCTTCAGAATGGACTGGTTGGATCTCCTTGCAGTCCAAGGGACTTTCAAGGGTCTTCTCCAACACCACACTTCAAAAGCATCAATTCTTCGGCGCTCGGCCTTCTTCACAGTCCAACTCTCACATCCATACATGACCACAGGAAAAACCATAAGTAGCTGAATTGAATTGTTATTGATATGTTGGTGCCCAGTAATTGTTAGGTAACAAGAACTTAACAAATACTGATATCAACATTGACACTGTTAGCTGTATTTTTGTTTTGTTTGTTGTTTGGATGAGGCATCCTGCACGGGGTGCTACTGGTGGCCGGGGCTTGTATTCAGGTGGTCTCCTTTGTGTGAGTTCTCACTCTTTGACAGGCCCTAGGGTTAGTTCTCTGGTGGTCTAGGGTCTTGGAGTCAGTGCTCCCACTCCAAAGTCTCAGGGCTTGATCTAGTCTCCCTTCTCCTCCCTTTGGCCTTTGCTCTGAGATTCTCCTCCTTCTGTTACCTGGTCAATGTGGATTCATTGGTCTGTTTCTAGAAGATATTTTAGAAGTCCCATCTCCAAATAGAGCCACAGTGGGTTTCAGAGTTTCAGCACATGAATCGTTTTACACCTTCCCATGAAAGGAAGAAAAATGAATTCCTTGCCTGTCAAATGGAACTAGTGCTTAACCTTTTTTTGTCTTAGGTTCCTTCATGTAAAATGAAAATTACAGTGTTTACCTCTTTGGTTGGTATAAGGAATAAATATATTAATACATTTAAAGCACTAAGAATAATGTCTTGTAAATAGTATATTCTCATATGTTAACTTATTAAAAATATTTCTTAGCTAATATTTTACTTAGGATTTTAAACATCTTTATTCTAAATTATATTGATTTATCTTCCTTTATAAAAAAAGGAACCTTCTTTTGTAATAATAGATACTATGTTGTTATATATCCATTTAAAAATTATAAACAAGAAAAAGAAAAGGAACCTCCAATCCCATTGTTCTGAGACAGTCAATGTTACCATTTTGGTGTATAACCATTTTTATCCTCACTCTCATTCTGTTTCCCCAAATAAAAATGTGTGTGTGGTGTGTGTTTTGTTCTAGAGCATCAGTTGAATATATATTACATGTTCTATTAATAAGTATAACACAATTTATAGGACTAATTCACAAAATAGAATTATACTCCTCATACTCTTTTGTCTGATTTTAAAATTCAGTGACCCCACTGTGAATATCTTTTCATATCATTAATTATCCTCTACTTCTTCAAATGGATGCATGACAGTCCATATATGTACCATAATTAGACTATCTCATGCTGAGAAATTAGGGCTTTTTCCAGTTTCTCTTATTATGTATCTCATTGTAAGACACAGTATATTTAAATTTATCTGTATTTTGTTCTGCTCTCTAACTTGGTTTTCTATATGCAAATTCTCTGACGGTTGTTTTGATCTGTGTGAACTGGTCTACTCACCATCTATTTCTCTTCCAATGCACCTCTTGTACTGCACATGCGGGAAAGCAAAAAGTCCCCTAGTATTTATTCACTTCTGTGTAGCTTACCCCTTGGAAGGAAAGTTATGACCAACCTAGATAGCATATTGAAAAGCAGAGACATTACTTTACCAACAAAGGTCTCTCTAGTCAAGGCTATGGTTTTTCCAGTGGTCATGTATGGATATGAAAGTTGGACTGTGAAGAAAGCTGAACACTGAAGAATTGATGCTTTCGAACTGTGGTGTTGGAGAGGACTCTTGAGAGTCCCTTGGACTGCAAGGAGATCCAACCAGTCCATCCTAAAGGAGACTAGTCCTGGGTGTTCATTCGAAGGACTGATGCTAAAAGTGAAACTCCAATACTTTGGCCACGTCATGAGAAGAGATGACTCATTGGAAAAGACCCTGATGCTGGGAGGGATTGGGGGCAGGAGGAGAAGAGGACGAGAGAGGATGAGATGGCTGGATGGCATCACCGACTCGGTGGACATGAGTTTGGGTAAACTCCAGGAGTTGGTGATGGATGGGGAGGCCTAGCGTGCTGCGATTCATGGGGTTGCAAGGAGTCGGACACAACTGAGCAAGTGAACTGAACTGTGTAGGTAGTATTTCTGATGTGATTTAGGTTTTGTGAAAGAGATGTACTTGTATGAGACTAGACTTTGCAAGTGAATTGAATGGGGAGAAAGGTAAGGTATGCGGCGTAGATTTCACCAATAAAGAAAATAGCGAATATTGTACAGTTTTAGATCTGGCAATAGTAGAAGAAACTTAGCAATTTGGCAACAACTCTCTTAGCCTAGACCTGCCATGTGGCTTTAGGAGTCACTCCTGGAAATACAGCCCATGTTCTATTTTTTTTTCCAGTACTCTTAATAATTCTTTAAGCCATTTAGTACTATGCAATAAATATGCTTCTGCTTAAACTGGCTAGAGAAGATACTGGGTTTTTGTAACCAAATGTAACAAATACATATTGATTCTAACTGTATTTATCTCAAATATAATTTGTTAGTAGTTCATTCTCTCCCTATTGATTTATAATCTGGCTTTTGTCATATGCATGGCATATATGTGTATGTGTGTGTATATATATATATAGTGTGTATATATATATATAGTGTGTACATATATATATATACTCTTTTCCAGTCTGTCTTTTTTTTCTTTTTCATTGAGTTTTTTCTGTTTATTCTACTGCCAGTACCACCCTTTTGTGATTACTATAACCTTTTGGAAGTATTAGTCACTCAACCATGTCTGACTCTTTGCAACCCTATGGACTGTAGCACTCCAGGTTCCTCTGTCCATGGAGTTCTCCATGCAGGAATACTGGAATGGGTTGCTGTTCCTTCTCCAGGGAATCTTCCCTATCCAGGAATCAAACCTGGGTCTTCCACATTACAGGCACATTCTTTACCATCTGAGCCATATAGTATGGTGGAATAGGCATCTTTTTGATGGATCAGCTGTGGACATCAGTGGGATCATAAGAAGAAAGCGTTATGGGTTGGGTGATTTCCTTGAGACCCAAGAGGTAGCTACTGTGTTCTGTATCTCTTAGCCTATGATGCAGCACATACTCATCCACCCTTCTGTCCATTCATTCCAAAATCCCCTTGTTTAGCGTGATCTTACTATCCCATATTTAGCCAGAGATGATCTCATAATTTTCTCATCGGAAAACAACACACATTTATGTCAATAGGAGTGCTTGTTCCCTAAGTCCGAAATCTCTCCCTGATATCCATTTCTCCTGTATTTCTATGGCAAAGCCATCATGTGCAGATGCTATTTCTGCAGATGCCAGCCATTAGGATATAAAAGAGAGTTTGTAAAGATTTGAAAGAATGGAAATATCCAGAGTTAGTAAGAGTGGAGGAAAACAGCCCTGTTGTTGGGTAAATGAATCCTGATGAACTTTTTGGAGAAGGACTTGGCAATTTGCTTCAAGGTCTTTATAGGGAGCATGTGCAATGTCAGTTAAAATTCTTCGGTTGGAAGTAACAGGAAGCAACTGGAGCTGACTTAAAGAAAAGGGGTCATGGAGTTTATTATAGGAATACGGAAGTCTCACAGGCTATTCAAGGGCAGAGTTGCAGTTGGCCTTAAAACAGTATGAGAACCAGGATTAAGGAGGTGTTAAGATCTCAGCTCTGAGTCTCATGTCTCCCCACTCTGTACATCTGTTTCTTTTATCTGTACTTGTCTGTTATTGATGTTTGTTCTTGTTACAGAGTTTGCTTCTCAGGTTACTCTGCATGGCTTCTAACACCTAGCATGTACTCCTTTAAACTCTATGACCATGGCCTTAATTTTTTTTTAATTGAAGTACAGTAAATTTGCAATATTGTGTTAGTTTCTGGTGTACAGAAAACTGATTCATTTTTATATATATACATAGTGATTCAGTCATATAAATATGTGAGGATGTATATTCTTAGGTTTCCCTGGTGGCTCAGATGGTAAAGAATCACCTATAACATGAGAGACGTGGGTTCGACCCCTGGGTTGGGAAGAACCCTTGAAGGAGGGCATGGAAACCCACTCCAGTATTCTTGCCTGGAGAATTCCATGGAGAGAAGAGCCTGGAGGGCTACACTCCATGGGGTTGCAGAGTCAAACATGACTGAGTGACACCGCACAAGGAGATAAATATGTGAGGACATATATATATATATATATATATATATATAGATTCAGTCATTCACAACATTGTAAACTAACCATACTTCAATTTTAAAAAAAGTCACAAAGAGTAAGACCTGACTAAATGACTAACTACACAGTCCATGGAATTCTCTAGGGCAGAATACTGGAGTGGGTAGCCTTTCTCTTCTCCAGGGGATCTACCCAACCCAAGGATCAAACCCAGGTCTCCCACATTGCAGGCAGATTCTTTACCAGCTGAGCCACAAGGGAAGCCCAAACGACTAACACACACACACACACACACACACACACACACACACACATACATATATCCTTCCATATATTAATATATATTATTTTTCAGACTCTTTTCCATTATAGGTTATTACAAGATACTGAATAAAGTTCCCCATGCTATAAAATAGCTTCGGTCAGTTCAGTTCAGCTCAGTTGTATTCGACTCTTTGCAACACCATGAATCACAGCATGCTAGGCCTCCCTGTCCATCATCATCTCCCAGAGTTCACTCAAACTCACGTCCATCGAGTCCGTGATGCCATCCAGCCATCTCATCCTCTGTTGTCCCCTCCTCCTCCTGCCCCCAATCCCTCCCAGCATCAGTGTCTTTTCCAATGAGTCATCTCTTCGCATGAGGTGGCCAAAGTACTGGAGTTTCAGCTTAAGCATCATTCCTTCCAAAGAAATCCCAGGGCTGGTCTCCTTTAGAATGGACTTAGCTCCCTATATTTAATTATTTTATATACAGTAGTTTGTATCTACTAATCCCAAACTCCTAATTTATTCTTCTCCCACTCCCTTTCACCTCTGGTAACCATAAATTTACCATTATATCTAGACCATTATATCTACTGCTGCCAGCAGGAATCCCTTAAAGAAATGGAGTAGCCATCATGGTCAACAAAAGAATCCGAAATGCAGTACTTGGATGCAATCTCAAAAATGACAGAATGATCTCTGTTCATTTCCAAGGCAAACCATTCAATATCATAGTAATCCAAGTCTAGGCCCCAACCAGTAAAGCTAAAGAAGCTGAAGTTGAATGGTTCTATGAGGACCTTATGGGAAATAGATGGGGAAACAGTGGAAAAAGTGTCAGATTTTATTTTGGGGGGCTTCAAAATCACTGCAGATGGTGACTGCAGCCATGAAATTAAAAGATGCTTACTCCTTGGAAGAAAAGTTATGACCAACCTAGATAGCATATTCAAAAGCAGAGACATTACTTTGTTGACAAAGGTCCGTCTAGTCAAAACTATGGTTTTTCCAGTGGTCATGTACGAATGTGAGAGTTGGACTGTGAAGAAGGCTGAGCACCGAAGAATTGATGCTTTTGAACTGTAGTGTTGGAAAAAACTCTTGAGAGTCCCTTGGACTGCAAGGAGATCCAACCAGTCCATTCTGAAGGAGATCAGCCCTGGGATTTCTTTGGAAGGAATGATGCTTAAGCTGAAACTCCAGTACTTTGGCCACCTCATGCGAAGAGATGACTCATTGGAAAAGACACTGATGCTGGGAGGGATTGGGGGCAGGAGGAGGAGGGGACAACAGAGGATGAGATGGCTGGATGGCATCACGGACTCGATGGACGTGAGTTTGAGTGAACTCTGGGAGATGATGATGGACAGGGAGGCCTAGCATGCTGTGATTCATGGTGTTGCAAAGAGTCGAATACAACTGAGCTGAACTGAACTGACCGAAGCTATTTTATAGCATGGGGAACTTTATTCAGAACACGACTGAGCCACTGAACTGAACCATAAATTTGTTTTCTATGTCTGTGAGCCTGCTTCTGGTTTGTAAATAAGTTCATTTGTCATTTTTTTTTAAAAGATTCTGCATGTAAGTGATATCATATGGTATTTGTCTTTTTCTTTTGACTTACTTCACTTAGTGTGATTATTCCTAGGTCCATCCATGTTGCTGCAAATGGCAATATTTCACTCTGTTTTATGGGGAGCTTCCCTGGTGGCTCAGATGGTAAAGAATTTGCCTGCAATGTGGGAGACCTGGATTCAATCCCTATGTTGCGAAGAACCCCTGGAGAAGGAAATGGCAACCCACTCCAATATTCTTGCCTGGAGAATCCCATGACAGAGGAGCCTCGCAGGCCATAGTCCATGGGGTCACAAAGAGTCAGACATGACTGAAGTGGCTTGGCACGGCGCATGGCTGAGTAGTAGTCTCTACAGCCTTAATCTTGAATGTCCCACTCTGACCATGGTGTCTAGACTTTCCTCTTTAACACTTGGTGTTCTGAGTTCTTCACTTTTTTACTTCGGTCTGTCTTCAGCTTTTGCTCAATATTTACATATTGTCATTCTATTATCTCCCAAGTGTCTGACCTTGGTTGCAAGCTTTGTTCCAACTCTTTTAGCAATTAGCTATATCTGACATTTTATCACTAAAGTGCCTAAAACTTCAACATGGAGATAAGTGATATTTTATAACGCCTCTTTCTATTATACATTGATCCTCACAGTAAATTACTGGCCCCGTCTGTAATTAGTGAAAAAGTGTTAGAGATTTTGTACCAGTTTTGATGTGGAGTCTACTTGAAAGGGAAATGGAACCAGTTCAAGCATCATTCAGGTTTGGGGTTGCCAGGCTCTGCCCCAGGCTAGTAAGGATGCAAGCCAGCTGAGTCTCTCATTTCATCTTCTTGGCTTATAATAATGAAGTGACTCAGCCTGGGATTTTATAAAACAGTGAGTCATCTCAAACTGTGAAGTAAAGTATAACACCTTTGTTTAACAACCATAATCATCACAGCCTACTCCTTACCCCCTTTCTCTCCACAGGAATATCTGTATGTCTCTGTTACCAATTCTTGTCATTAAGTTATTATTAAACCCTGAATGTAGTGTCATTGCTCTAGGCTGGTCTTCCCCGGACACCATGTTGCACAGGATGTACCATGTTAGTTACCTCTTGATTTCAGATGAGACAAAACAATTTCATAGACCAAAGTTGGTAACAGACCAAAGTTTAGTCTTTAAGAAAATTTCTGCTGTGACTACATGATTTTCATCAACTTTCCCCATTGCTTTGGCTCTTGATGAGTTCCTTTTGTTATCTATGAAATGTAGGGATGCTGGAATTCTGTCTGTTCCATAATGTTAATGGTTCTGGGAAGAGAAAACAAGCTATTAAAAAAATTCCTGAGGCTGTGGTGGGGAGGGTTTAGTGACTTCTCTGATTTTAGGTGGGGAAAAAAATATCTTTCAAGTAGGGTGTTTCCTGAAAGACTTGCTGCCATTAATCAGCAGCTTTTCTTCTAGGGTTGCTTTCTGTTTACAAATATTTAGCATCCTCTTCGCAGCAGGAGGTAGGATTAAAAACTCGGTACTTGCAACTCTTTTATCCATTTCTCGAATAATGCTGCTAGTTTTCTAAAAACAGGAAAAGTTCATTAGTTAACATCCAACCTATTTATAGTTCTAATCATTGTATTATTTTGTGGGCTGATGTTTCAAATGTTCACATGTATGGGGAAAGATATTTCTAAGAAACAAGATATTTCATACAGTGATGATAATCTATCTTTATGCATGCTTGAAGCAATGGGATGTAACAATTTGAAGTCATTAAAAATGTCTCTCGTTCATTTTTGATAGATTTTTCCAAAAGACTGTTAGTAGTTATCCTTGTCTGTTCAGTAAAATAGCGTTTAAAGAAATTACCATCACTCTCTTTAAAAATTGGCTTGAACAAGTTTTCTTCTTTTTTCAACCAAAATAGTGATGTTTTATAATGTTGATTATTTTAGTTAGTAGTTAACTTGCCCTTTGCAGTTAACAGACATTTGGTATGGAAAGTTAACCGGTGCATTCTTTCAATAAGACTTCTTCTCCATAACCTGAAAATTAAAATTTTGTTTTTTGGTTTTGGTGAACTATTTGGTATACATTCTCTCCTAAGCTTCTCATATGTGCGTCAGCTGCTGGTTCCTATCCAAATGTGGAATTCATTTAACTAAGCCCTGCCAGGGCCTTTTCTGTGGGATTCCCCCCTCCCTCCCATTGCTGGAGACTTCTATTCCTCCTGAATGCCCCTGTCTGGGAAAGATTATCTTGGCAGAGAAGGGAGACGTTGGGAAATAAGAGAGGGCAGCTCTTTGTTGCCAAGAAGAAGTAGTGGCTCACTGTCTTCAGAGAAATATGAGTGGGTGAAGTGGGAAAGAGTTTTCAAGAAGTGTAAGTGATCTCATTCTTTTCCTTAAATGACTTCAATCCCTTAAAGCAAGAGCAATGCCTGAGAGCGTGATGCTGAAGCTCAGCAATCCTTGTTTTACATTGCCACCGATACGAGATCCAGGAATAGCATTGTAAGATTTGGGGGTACCAAGCTGATACTACTGACCACTCAGAAATGAGTCATGTGATATATGTGTCCAGTTTATGGCACTCTGTTACTGTTGTGCAGTTCCATTGCTGTCCTAATCACCAGAGTGATCTTCAAAATGTGTGTACCAGAGGCTAACTCAGTTATTGAAATATTGGAATACAGTAACACACCCCACCCTTATCCAAAAAGGATATATTCCAGGACCCCCAGTGGCTGCCTGAAACTGTGATAGTACAAAACCCTACATTCTGCTATGTTTTTTCTATACACACACACACACCACTATGATAAAATTTAAATTTAAAAATTAGGCAAAGAGATCAACAACAATAAAATAGAACAAATATAACTATGTACTGTGATAAAAAGTTATGTGAGTACTATCTCTCTCTCTTAAAATATCTTATTGTACAAATTTAATGCTTTTCCATCCTAACTAAACGCTTATGACTGTGGCCATAGCTTCTGCTGTTTACAGTGTGACTGCAAAAGTAGTACAAACTTCTCTTCTTTGCAATTTCACAGCTGGGAGATTTGTCCTCACTGTGGATCTTAGCAACTTCAGCATACAGTTTTTTTTCTTTACTTATCCAGTTCAGTTCAGTTCAGTCGCTCAGTCATGTCCCACTCCTTGCGACCCCATGAATCACAGCACGCCAGGCCTCCCTGTCCATCACCAACTCCTGGAGCTCACTCAGACTCACGCCCATCGAGTCAGTGATGCCATCCAGCCATCTCATCCTCTGTCGTCCCCTTCTCCTCCTGCCCTCAGTCCCTCCCAGCATCAGAGTCTTTTCCATTGAGTCAACTCTTCCCATGAGGTGGCCAAAGTACTGGAGGTTCAGCCTCAGCATCATTCCTTCCTAAGAAATCCCAGGGTTGATCTCCTTCAGAATGGACTGGGTGGATCTCCTTGCAGTCCAAGGGACTCTCAAGAGTCTTCTCCAACACCACAGTTCAAACGCATCAATTCTTCGGTGCTCAGCAATATTGCTCTTTAAAGCATCGGACCTTGCTTCTGTCACCAATCACATCCACAACTGAGTGTTGTTTTTGCTTTGGCTCCATCCCTTCATTCTTTCTGGAGTTATTTCTCCACTGATCTCCAATAGCAAACTGGGCACCTACTGACCTAGGGAGTTCATCTTTCAGTGTCCTATCGTTTTGCCTTTTCATACTGTTCATGGGTTCTCAAGGCAAGAATACTGAAGTGGTTTTATATACCCTTCTCCAGTGGACCACATTCTGTCAGAACTCCCCACATGACCCACCCATCTTGGGTGGCCCCACACATCATGGCTTAGTTTCATTGATTATGATAGTTTCTATAACTTAGGAGTTTCTTCTTCTAGATCTTTGCAAGTTTATTAAAAATAAGTATTACTTATTAATAAAAGCAGTATATACACAGGGTCTTTTAAGCACCCCTAAGAAGTATACAAATAAAAAAGTCACCTCTTCCCAATCTCTAGTTCCAGCTTAAGTAAAAAGTACTTTACCCCTTTCTAGTTTCAGTTCTGCTGACAATGACCACAGCAATTCTAACAAATATACTTAAATCTCTGAATTCATCAGTTAAAAAAGGTATGTAATACCTCCCTTGATGAAAAATGAGCAGGTTAGAGCACTTTTACTGAGACACCTCTCAATTTTCTGAATTTTTAGTTAGCTTTTATTTTAATTATTTATCATTATAACTTTAAAAAATACACACTTAAACATCAGTTCCCTAAGACAGTAGACATGAAATCAAAAATTGACAAACAGGACCTAATTGAACTTACAAGCTCTTGTACAGCAAAGGAAACCATAAACAAAACAACACAACAACTTACTGACTGGGAGGAAATATTTGCAAATTATATAACTGGCAATGGCTTAATTTCTGAACTATGCACATAGCTCACACAACTCAACAAAAAGGAAAATCAAAAAAGTGGGCAAAACACCTAAATAGATATTTTGCCGAAGAAGACATACAGATGGCCAACAGACACAAGAAAAGATGTCTGACATTGCTAATTATCAGAGAAATGCAAATCAAAAGTACGGTGAAGCACCACCTCACATCCGTCAGAATGGCAATCATTATAAAGTCTACAGTTAGCAAATGTTTGGGAGAATGTGGAGAAAAGGAACCTTCTCACATTGTTGATAGGAATGTAAATTGGTGCAACCATAATGGAAAACATATGGAGGTTCTTTAAAAACTAAAAGTAGAGTTGCTATATGATTCTGCAGTCCTACGCCTGAGCATGTATCTAGAGAAAACTATAAAGTGAAACACATGCACACCTATGTTCACTGTTGCACTATTTGCAAAAGCAAGACATGGGAACAACTGAAATGTCCATCAACAGACACATGGGGAGAGAGGATATGGTGAGTGTGTGTGTGTGTACACGTACATACCATAGCTTCTTTATATACATGTGTGTATGTGTATATATATTTATATAAAATGGAAATAAAATGATGCCATGGAAGCAACATGGATACACCTAGAGATTATCATACTAAGTGAAGTAAGTCAGAGAAAAATACCCTGTATCACTTTTACATGAAATCTAAAATGTGACACGAATGCACATATCTACAAAACAGAAATAGATTCATAGACGTAGAGAACAGACTCATGGTTGCCAGAACAGGGGTAAGGAGGCTGGACTGGGAGTTTGAAATTAGCAGATGCAAACTGCCCTAGAGAGACTGGGTAAACCACAAGGTCCTACATGATAGCACAGGGAACCTATATTCAATATCCTGCGATAAACCGTAAAAATATGAAAGAGACTGTGTATATGTATAATTGAATCACTTTGCTGTACAGCAGAAATTAACATGTTGTAAATCAACTATATGTCAATAAAATAAATATTTTAAAAATATACTTAAAGCTTACCCATTGACTCTGGACTATGGAAGATGCAATCAAAGCTTCCACACTTCCTTCTGCCACTTCTTCCCTCTTCTCCATGTTCTATCATGTGCTTCTAGGCTGTCCAGCTCTTTCTATGCTTCAGGATCTTTAATGTTCATACTTTTTTCTGCAATGAATAAAGATTTGAGTATTGACTGTAGGTTGATTCTAAGCATAGGAAAAGAAAAAAACCACCTACAATAGTGTGATTATGTAATACTTAAGCATTGCCACACAAATAGTGGTATTTTAATTTAATAAAATATTTTAATATCCATTAACACTTCATCTCTTCTATTTCATGGATGAAATATAATGTAAAATATCACAATATTTTATGTTCTCTTCTGTTCTTTTTTTTTTTTTAACTTTTCTCCTGTTTATTACAGAACGAAGGGAAAAAAAACACTTGCTTGAAACAGATGCCAGATTTCAAATGCAGAGGCAAAATACCAGGTGGCAATTAAAATGTCATTACACAGAGTCTGGACATTGACAAAAGTTTACAGGACAGTGGGTGTGGGTTTTCTAACAGACACTTAAACATACGTTATGATAACTGCAAATAGAAAACAGTGACAAAACCCAAATCAACTATTCATGTTTACAGACTCATTTTTCCCCCCAGACCACAAAGCCTTACATCAGAACAAATACTAAAAGGCCTTAAATCAGGAGCACCTTGCCTCCACCCTGCAAGGTGCCCGTTAGAATAGTACAAACTCTCTGAGTGATAAAGGGTAGAACCCTCAGAGATGCCCAGCTCACAGACTCTCTTTGCTTCTCTCAAATATCCAGAACTCTCTGCTGCTGCTAAGTCACTTCAGTCGTGTCCGACTCCATAGACGGCAGCCCACCAGGCTCTCCTGTCCCTGGGATTCTCCAGGCAAGAACACTGGAGTGGGTTGACATTTCCTTCTCCAATGCATGAAAGGGAAAAGTGAAAGGGAAGTCGCTCAGTCGTGTCAGACTTTTCGCCACTCCACGGACTGCAGACTACCAGGCTCCTCCATCCATAGGATTTTCCAGGCAAGAGTACTGGAGTGGGGTGCCATCGCCTTCTCCATCTTCTGTTCTTTAAATTATTTTTGTCTTCCTCTTTTTTCTCCCTCCTTCTCACATTTTTATTTTCCATGAAAGTATGGTGATGGTTAATTTAACATACACCGTTGCAAATGAAGATTGTTTGGACTCATATTGATGGCCAGGAGTGTAGTTCCTCTGCAGTTTCATTGGAATGTTTACACAGTATGGCCTCTCTTTAACAGGATGGCTCCCTGTGGGCTCTGTGGACGTGGCTCATGAGGAGGGCATAGGCAAGCTGAGTTAGAACTTTCACAATCCCAAAAGTGATTAAAAAAAAAAAAAAGACTTTACTCTGAGGATACAGTACTTAAGTATATTTCACTTCTGGAAAGGGCTATTATTCCTTCACTTTTTCATCTGCTATTAGAGCCTAGTCAAGGCTATGGTTTTTCCAGTGGTCATGTATGGATGTGAGAGTTGAACTGTGAAGAAGGCTGAGCACCGAAGAATTGACGCTTTTGAACTGTGGTGTTGGAGAAGACTTTTGAAAGTCCCTTGGACTGCAAGGAGGTCCAACCAGTCCATTCTGAAGGAGATCAGCCCTGGGTGTTCATTGGAAGGAATGATGCTGAAGCTGAAGCTCCAATACTTTGGCCACCTCATGTGAAGAGTTGACTCACTGGAAAAGACCCTGATGCTGGGAGGAACTAAGGGCAGGAGGAGAAGGAAATGACAGAGGATGAGATGGCTGGATGGCATCACCGACTCGATGGACGGAGTTCTGAGTGAACTCCGGGAGTTGGTGATGGACAGGGAGGCCTGGCGTGCTGTGATTCATGGGGTCGCAAAGAGTCGAACACGACTGAGCGGCTGAACTGAACTGCTGAGAGTCTAAGATTTCCTTGTACTCTACTCTACCTTTGTACCTAGATTCAACACACAAGTGCCCTTCCCAGGCAAAATTTCCAGTCTATTCAGAGAGCAGTTTCTTGCAGCTCCAGCTGGTGGAGAAGCCTCTCCGTCCACCTATTCTATACCCAAGCCTCGAGTTGATCACTCTGATTGTCAACCCAGAGCCCATCCCTGCCCACTGCATCTGCTGACTTGGAGCCTGGAGTCTTTATTCATGTGAGGTCACTCCCATCTTCCCTAACAGCTGGCTCCTGTATGCTGTAGGCTGTAATTGATGGTTTCCTGTGTTATTCATGAATAAGAACATTAGATACTCTCTCCTGTCCAAATATTTGTCAATATGATGGGAGTTAGATTGGTTTGGGCATGTATATAGATTTATTCTCATTCACACACATTTACTGTCACAGCCTACCAATTTGATCAATAAGCCTCTCTGGAATAGTTGCAGTTTAGGAATTACCTGCTCACT
This sequence comes from Madoqua kirkii, assembly GCA_006408675.1. Taxonomy (NCBI): domain Eukaryota; kingdom Metazoa; phylum Chordata; class Mammalia; order Artiodactyla; family Bovidae; genus Madoqua; species Madoqua kirkii. The sequence continues at coordinate 67,036 of SJYC01026041.1, forward strand.
CCTCAATCTTCATTGATTCTGTGTTCCCTCCTTCTCTCAGTCTCTCAAGATTGGGCCACACCATAGTTCAGTCCCTGGGGTGGATCTCTCTTTTATGTATTGTCTCCTTTAATGATCACATCCAGTCATCTCATTCATGGCTATAAAAACCACCCATGTGCCAAATATTTTAGCGTTAGCTCAAACCTCTTCCCAGCTTCATACTCTACTTCTAACAAACTATTATAGATGAGTGTTTCAACTTCACCCCCCAGAGCCTGCCCTTTGGCCTGTTTCTGTGCATGATCTATGATCAAATGTGAAAAGTGCTTCACAGCTTGGTGTTGCCTCTCATATCAAAGAGTCTCAGAGCCTCTCCTAAATGAGGGCGCACTTCGTGTCCAGGCACTGCAGCACACTTGGTACTTTATTCTCAAGGAAGTATTTCAGTATCTTCCAATACCCTCTCCCATTTCTACTGCAGCTTCAGAAATTTACCAGTTTTTCTTTTCTTTTCTTTTTTTTGCAGGGAGCTATTTCTCATTCCTGATTTGCAGTGCTGATGTGAACATTTGCATTTTTTTTTAAACATGGTCTATTTGTCATGCTAGGAGAACTGGGGAGGGAAGAACCGGATGCTGTACTCATTTCACCAGTTAAGCAAAATCTTCCTTATTGCGGGGACAATTTGCCCTTTCTTGTGGATTCAAATCATCACAGCAAATGTATTTCAGGTCATCACTCTTTTACTTGTTTTAGATCTATTTAAGTAGCACAGACACCAAGTTTAAGTGGCACAGATATCAAGATATATGCACACATAAACTTTTACTTGGGTCCTGATCAGCATAGAAACAGTGGTGCCGCTCACTTAGTAACTTTCGGTCACGTGAATCATCACAGCATTGAGATATGGTTGGAATCTACATCAGCAGGAAAGACTCACAGGCTAAGAGGGTCTGCTTTAATGAAGTCTTTGCCATTCAGCCATAAAAAAAGAATGAATGCCATTTGCACCAACACAGATGGACCTAGAGCATATGATATCAAGTGAAGAATGTCAGAGAAAGACAACTACATGATATCACTTATATGTGGAATCTAAAAAGAATGACACCTATGAACTTATTTACAAAACAGAAATAGACACACAGACAGAAAACAAACTTACGGTTACCAGAGGGGACAGGTAAGGAAGGATAAACTTGTAGTTGGAGATTAACATATACACCTGTAAAACAGATAGCCAAAGGACCTGCTGTAGAGTATAGTACCTAACATTTTGTAATAACATATAAGGGGAAATGATCTGAAAAATAGATGTGCGTACGTAACTGAATCACTTTGCTGTACACCTGAAACTAACACAACATTGTAAGTCAACTGTACTTCAATAAAAAATAATTTAAAAAATAATAAAGTTAGAAAATTTTTACATTTTTAAAGTCTTTGCCTGTGCATTTCTTACAAAGATGTATGTGTGTCTAGATGTTTGCCTTGCCTTCTAAAAGATTATGTTATCTGAATAGAAAACAAAATTAAAGTAGAGAGAAATAATGATGACTTCTCAATTGTTACATGTCTTCCTTATGGGGTCCTTCTTAATTTAAACTTCTAAGAGATCCAAAAGAGATACTTTTTCTTATAAACTTCATCCTCATACCTGTAATTATGCAAGTAGCCGCCACTCCTCCCCTTTCAAACCACAGGCTCTGGAAAGTATATTCCACATTTAGAGCAGTGCCCTTAAGAGGAGCCACCTGCACTGCCTAAAGTTGTGTCAGAGAGATGCTGACCACAAAACACTCCCGGATGAGACACACAGCTGTTTTCTGGGTGTGCTCTTAACTATTTAGAGCTGTGATTAGGATTAGAAGTGTAGGCATGGCATCGCTTTCTGCATTTCTTTTTTAGCCACGTTAGCGCCAAAGTGGTTTGTATGATGCTCGTTATTATTTCATTTGATGTTTTACTCCAGGATGAACCAAACATATGATTTAGAGCCAACTCTGCTTTTGCTATTTTGGTTTTTTAAATTATTGGTATGCATTACACTGGGTTGGCCCAAAAGTTCATTCAGATTTTTCCATAACATCTTATGGAAAAAATGAACGAAGTTTTGGGCCAATCCAATATTTAAGGATCTTAAAGAAGTCTAGCTTAAAGACTAAAAAGGAAGTCCAGTTTTAAGGAAGAAAAGCTATGACAAGCTTAGACAGCATATTAAAAAGCAGAGACATTACTTTGCTGACTAAGGTCCATCTAGTAGCCCAAAAGTTCATTCAGATTTTTCCATAACATCTTATGGAAAAAATGAACGAACTTTTGGGCCAATCCAATATTTAAGGATCTTAAAGAAGTCTAGCTTAAAGACTAAAAAGGAAGTCCAGTTTTAAGGAAAAAAAGCTATGACAAGCTTAGACAGCATATTAAAAAGCAGAGACATTACTTTGCTGACTAAGGTCCATCTAGTCAAAGCTATGGTTTTTCCAGTAGCCATGTATGGATGTGAGAGTTGGACCATAATGAAAGCTGAGCACTGAAGCACTGATGCTTTTGAACTGTGGTGTTGGAGAAGACTCTTGAGAGTCCCTTGGACTGCAAGGAGATCCAACCAGTCCATCCTAAAGGAGATCAGTCCTCGGTGTTCATTGGAAGGACTGATGTTGAAGCTGAAACACCAATATTTTGGCCACCTGATGTGAAGAACTGACTCACTGAAAAGACCCTGATGCTGGGAAAGATTGAGGGCAGGAGAAGGGGATGACAGAGGATGAGAGGGTTGGATGGCATCACTGACTCAATGGACATGAGTCTGAGCAAGCTCCAGGAGTTGGTGATGGACAGGGAAGCCTGGTTTGCTTCTGTCCACGGAGTCGCAAAGAGCTGGACGTGACTGAGCAACTGAACTGACTGACTGAAGAAAGTCTATGGAGCGCCAAGTACTCATTCATTTCATCTTCACTCATTTAAGTCACCTTTCTCAGGAGAGAAGAAAGATGTCAGGATCACTCTGTCCACAGTACTCTGCTCATGTCACTTGCTTATGGCAACCTGAAGTCAGAATCACTGTGCCTCCAGTCTATCCTCCAAACTCTCAGCAGTGACAGGCAATGAGGGATAAAATAACTGAAGAAGAAAGATCTGCAGAGGAGTGACAGTGAGTAAGCACAGATCCACAGGTAAGTTCAACGTTTACAATGGTTAAAAAAAAGAGAGAGAGAGAGAGAGAGAGACCAAGAAATGCCTGAGAAACTATAATTTTTAAGTTTTAATAAGAAGCCTCTAATTTTGTTTTCTTAGGAAAAACTTCTTTACCTCAGTCTCTATGGCTGAAAAATTCAGTGTCCAATTATGAGATCAGTTTTCCAAAGCTTGATGAAATCATCGTTTTTGATTTTCAAACACAAGACAGTTTTGGAAGGAAGCATGCCTCTACTCAGCCAATTTTCTCAAAACCTTGGAGAAATTTCAGCTTTTCTTCTGAAAAGCCTCCTTTTTCATTGCAGTACATGTGAATTTAGCTAGCACTTGCCCAGAACTTATCATGACTAGGTAAATCATTATATCTACAGCACAATCAATAAAATGACTCTAAGATATCACAGCTCGAAAGTTAAAATGATTAACCCTTTGACATGAATCTTTTACACTTAGATTCTTCACTTTAAAAATCCATGTAGACTTTTTTTTTCCCCTGAAGATTGCCTTGTATTATTTAGTAGCCCGCCAGTTTTCCATTTTATGACAAATTGGGAAAATATTTTAATATTTTAAATATGATTATGAGATCAGTTTTCCAAAGCTTGATGAAATCATCGTTTTCGATTTTCAAACACAAGACAGTTTTGGAAGGAAGCATGCCTCTACTCAGCCAATTTTCTCAAAACCTTGGAGAAATTTCAGCTTTTCTTCTGAAAAGCCTCCTTTTTCATTGCAGTACATGTGAATTTAGCTAGCACTTGCCCAGAACTTATCATGACTAGGTAAATCATTATATCTACAGCACAATCAATAAAATGACTCTAAGATATCACAGCTCGAAAGTTAAAATGATTAACCCTTTGACATGAATCTTTTACACTTAGATTCTTCACTTTAAAAATCCATGTAGACTTTTTTTTTCCCCTGAAGATTGCCTTGTATTATTTAGTAGCCCGCCAGTTTTCCATTTTATGACAAATTGGGAAAATATTTTTATATTTTAAATATGAACATTATTTTAATGGTTGTATAATAAAACATTATATACATGTTGTGTTATCTGGACTTGGTAGCGCAGTGGCAAAGAATCTGCCCACCAATGCAGGAGACACAAGAGACCCAGGTTCGATCCCTGGGTCAAGAAGATGCTCTAGTGTAGGAAATGGCAATCCACTCCAGTATTCTTGCCTGGAAAATTCGTTGGACAGAGGAGCCTGGCTGGCTACAGTTCATGGGGTCCCAAAGAGACTGGCATGACTGAGCGACTGAACACACTCACAAGTGTTGCCTATGAGGACAGGAGACACGGCAGCGAAAGACACAGACTCAGGCACCGACTCAAATCCCAGCAACTGACTTCACCCTTCTATGCCTCAACTTTCCTCATTGATAAAATGAGGCCCAGTCCATAGCTTGCTGAAGAATTAAATGGGTTAAAAATGGACAATACTTAGAAAAGTGCCTGATACATAAGAAATACTACCAAGACTTTGCTAATATGTGTCTAGCATTTACTGCTACATAGGAAACGACCATGAATCGTAGCTAAATGTACAGCTTCCACGAAATATAGTGTCGGATGCGACTGAGTGACTTCACTTTCGCTTTCCATTTTCATGCGCTGGAGAAGGAAATGGCAACCCACTCCAGTGTTCTTGCCTAGAGAATCCCGGGGACAGGGGAGCCTGGTGGGCTGCCGTCTATGGGGTCACACAGAGTTGGACACGACTAACACGACTTAGCAGCAGCAGCATGAAGTATAGCTAAATGATCGCACATACCTTTTTACATATCTTTTTACTGTTTCCGAAGAATACAACAGTTTCCCAGGTGGTTCAGTGGTAAAGAATCCACGTGCCAATCCACCCCTGAGTCCAGAAGTCTTGCAACAATTTACACAACCAACACATGTAAGTAACACTTTCTTATACAGGGTACCTTTTATCCATTTTGATAAGGGAAAAACTTTATTTCCTTGCTTTAATATTATTTATTTTTTTAATTCCTAGAGACATTGCAAATTTTTTTCATGTATTCTTATCAACTGTTTTTTTGGTCATTTTGTAAATTGTCAAGTATGCACTTCTTTTTCTTTCCAACTGATTGTCTTTCATCTATTCTAGGTTTTTTTGGAATCTCTTAGAATGTGTAACTTTATATTCATTATCTTTACTCCCATTGTATTAATTTCATATCATGTTCCTCTAGGATAGGATAAATGATTTTCATTCATTACATCTCTTATCTAAAGAGCCAAGCTGCTTTTAACTGTTTCTATTGCATCATTATTTTTATTGAATTATTTTTAATAATAATATATTCACATGAATCGGCATCTAGAGGTTATAAAAATTTATACAGCAGGCTTTCATTTCTGGAAAGATGGAGCAAGCATGCTTTTACCTATTCAACCCACTACATACAATTAAAAACCTCGAACGTCACTTGGGGAACAAAGGTAAAATTATGAAAAGTGGAGAAAAGTAGGCAGATCAGTTCAGAAGGAGGAATGACACAGCGGTCAGTCTCCTAGATTTTTATCTGGCTTCAAATATCTCAGATTTGGAGCTGAAGAAGCTGGAAACCCAGAAGAACCAATGCACATACCCCCCTTTAGGCCCTAACTAAAGCCTGCTCTCTATAGCCAGGAAAAAGGGCAGACTAAGACAGAGAACTTCAAAATAATAACCACTGAATTCTTCCTCTATACCACAGAAAAAATACAGTCCTTTCCCATCCAGGCCAGCAAAGGCTGAAGTGGGGCCTATATTTCCACTCTCACCCATCCATAATGAGGGGCTCAGACCCTGCAGAAGTAGCACTGGAAAAATCTGACTCAAGTCAGGAACTAAGACTTTCATCCCCGCTGGATTCTAAATGTGTGCAGAGGAAGCATTTGAGGCAAGTAAACTATAACTGGGGAGGTTAGAAGAATGTGAACAGAGGCAAAGTTTCCAGGCTTCATTTGAACTGGTAGAATGTCAACCCCAATAGACTGTGACAGGTTACATACAACCATATAATGGAATATCTGGAGCAATCACTAACCAAATTATATGAAGTGATATACTCAAAAACACTGCTGGTAAATCACAATGGAACTCTAAAAATTGTTCAAGTAGCCTACAGGAAGTGAGAAAAGAAAAGAAAAAATAGAGCAGAAAGTAACAAACAAAATGGCAGACTTAAGCCCTAGCATGTGAATAACTGTATGAAGCGCAGTCACGGTGGGATTTTCACTGTTTGGATGGGCTTCCTGCTCAAATGGGACATGGAACACATGTCTTTGCCTCACCACCTGGGGTCTCAGTGGACTACATATTCTGATACATTTCTGGAAGACAGAAAGCAGATGGAGTCACGCTGACAGAAAACAGAACATAGGAAGTAAAAGAAGGATGGAGTAGACACGGGAAGCATTCTTCCTGGCTAACCCCTCGTGGCTACTTCCCTAGATCTACTAACTAAAGTGTTATCACCTTGCAAAGGGGGTAATTCAGGCTGTATGAATGGTGATCTTTCTATTGTCAGTACCTGGGCCCTATAAGTAAATATTTTGACCACCACACCTAATAACAAATCTCCAGCCATTCCTTCCTCCTTCAACCTACCCGCAAATTCGTTATTTCATTCATATGACTAAGAGTCACTGATTGGCTACTAAATGCTAGGCACTGTTGTAGATGCTGGGGAAACAGGAGTGAACAAATAAATGTGCAAGGTCTCAGAGGTGGTAGTTTCCATTGTAATGGAAAACAGTAAATGTGAAAAGAAAGACGTAAAGGTGATATTTTAAATAGCAGTAAGCACAATGAAGGTAGAGAATTTGTGCATACATCACAAATAAATTTATTAACTATATATATATTAAAATGTATTAACCATACATATATATTATAAATATATAAACCATATATATAATAAATGTACTAACTATATATATAATAAATGTATTAACTATATATATATAATAGAATTCCAAGGGCTGTTTATACCAGTGGTCCCCAACCTTTTTGGCACCAGGCACTGGTTGCATGGAAGACAATTTTGCCATGGACTGGGTGGCAGAGGATGGTTTCAGGATGATTCAAGTGCATTAGATTTATTGTGCACTTTATTATGATTACATCAGCTCCACCTCAGGTCATCAGACAGTAGGTCTCAGAGATCGGAGCCCCCTGGTGTATACAACACCTACCCCAAGTGATGGAGATCTCATCACCATTAGCAAGTGGTGCAACTCTAGATTCCCTTTCCTAGAGATGCTTCCTGGTACCACTTCTAGGCCACTGTTTTAAGTCAGGTTCCATAATAGTCACACCGAAGATGACGATTCCTGTGCCACTGATTTTTTAAGGGAATGTTTGGGGCAGGGTGGAGGGCAGGGAGGGAATCCTTAGGGAGGGAAGGAAGCAGAATTGGCAGCAAAGGAACTGGGCAAACGGGGTGGCTTCAGCTAAAGTGTGACTCAGCTTGACTTCACTGGGAGCTCTGGAGCATGAAATATATCCCAGAGGTTGTCCTGTGAAGTGAGTAAAAGTTGCTCAGTCATGTCCAACTCTTTGTGACTCCATGAACTATACAGTCCATGGAATTCTCCAGGCCAGGATACTGGTGTGGGTAGCCTTTCCCTTCTCCAGGGGATCTTCCCAACCCAGGGATTGAACCCAGGTCTACCACATTGCAGGCAGATTCTTTACCAGCTGAGCCACGCAGGAAGCCCAGGAATGCTGGAGTAGGTAGCCTATCCCTTCTCCAGCAGATCTTCCTAACCCAGGAATTGAACCGGAGTGTCCTGCATTGTAGGCGGATTTTTTAACCAACTGAGCTATCAGGGAAGCCCAAGAGGTTGGCCTAGGCAGTGGTAAAGGCAATGTACTCTTAAACCTGTGCTTTGATCACTGTTGGGCTAGAAGCTGCCCCTGGGCACGCTCAGCAGGAAGCCCAGGAAGCTGGAGTAGGTAGCCTATCCCTTCTCCAGCAGATCTTCCTAACCCAGGAATTGAACCGGAGTGTCCTGCATTGTAGGCGGATTTTTTAACCAACTGAGCTATCAGGGAAGCCCAAGAGGTTGGCCTAGGCAGTGGTAAAGGCAATGTACTCTTAAACCTGTGCTTTGATCACTGTTGGGCTAGAAGCTGCCCCTGGGCACGCTCAGAAGTGGTGGATGCAATCTTGTTTAAGTATCATGACACATTAATCTTTTATGTTGAACACTTCCCCTCATACTGCTAGTGGGTGTGACATAAATCCTGGTAATACAATCTATCTTTTAAGATGGTTCAGGATCCATCCCTCCCTTCTTGCTGAAGCACCAGCTGAACTTGAGGAGAAAGAAAGAGTGCTCCAAATTCAACCTTAGCTGGCTACCAAATGGATGAGATAGAAACTGCCTACTGCTCCTTTTCTCTATGCAATACTGACAGCATGTATTTGGCCCATTCATGGGACATCTTTCCTACAAGAGCACTTCCACTGATTCCTAGTCATGGAAGGGTGCATTCCCCCAGGATTTTGGAGTCCTCAAGTATCACAATTGCCAATAAGAGACAAGGAAAGAGAAATGAGGAGAAGTAGTGAGAGAATCTTCTACCTTCCTCATTATTTACAAACCATCATGTGTCCCCAGTTTCTGTCCTAGATACAAACTGTGTTGTCAGCATTTTAAGAAGAAATTGAGAAATTTTTCTGTAGCTCTGATATACATAATTTCTGGAATCTATGCCTCTACGTGCTGGAAATACAAAAGGGGAAGTATCCCAGTTCAAGTTTAGTAAACTATAACTCTTCCTGTTGTCGAGGATTTCACAGCTTCGTTCACACTTGGGAAAGCTCTCAGAACAGATTTGATAATATTTCGCAAATATCACAAAAGAACGTGCTCAGCAAGGAAAATTCCAAGCTTGGCACTGAACAATGTAATCTATCAAATGGCACCAGCCAGTCTCACTCAACATGATCAGCACCAATTTTTCTTGGACTAGAGGGGGCCCTGACTTGGATCCCACTCTGGTCCTTCTCTGGACATGACCTTTCTCGTGGGGTAAGGAATCTGAGTTGCCAAGGAGACAGGCCTCCCTAGAGTCAAATTTCCCTCCTTTTAAACCATGTTCCAGGTATCAGACACCCTAGAATTTCAGAGCTGGCACAACCCTTTTCCTCAGTTCCTCTAATCCAGACTGGACAGTTCTGGTATATGCGTCAAAGGGCAGCTGCTCTGAAAATATTAACACTGAGGTGTGCATGAGATCCTTCATGTGCCAGGCAGACTCCAGGATGGGAAAGAAAAAGAGACGATGGTTCAGGGTTCAGTTCTTCCCATACTATCACATTCTAGAAGGGAGCTCCAAAGAGTTCCAGAATTCTAATTGTGTGCACGTGTGTAATGGCACTAATACATAATACTATAATTAGCATTATTAGCATATATTAATTATGTCTATTCCAATCATCATAGAATCATTCCAGGAACTCTGTGCCTCCAGCTTAATGTTCTTAGTTGCTCTAAGCAACCATTCACCCTAGGGGTCTTGCCATCTCACCTGGACATCTAGACAGTGGGTCTCCATCACAGTTAGAAACCAAAGACTTTGGTCCTCTTCTCAGCCTTGGAGAGTCTCATCCTTTATGTTGTTGATTTCTTACATCTAATCTCTCCAATTATTTTAGGCTTTCTCAAGGGCCAAGAAGAAAGACTGTATAAGCAGCTCAGTCTTTAGGCACTTCGAAAATATCTGTGGCAAAGGAAATGATGGTTTTTAGACTAGGAACAAATTTTACAGGGAAAAGCCATCTCAAATATCTCTAAGTTTTCTAGCAGCAAAAAGAAAATGCCAAGTAGTACCTCAACAGCCATGTAGGATATTTGACTTATTACATATTTACATTATTTTAGACAACACTATAAAAATTTATCATATTGAATATATGTGCCTATATTCTTGGAGAAGGAAATGGCAACCCACTCCAGTGTTCTTGCCTGGAGAATCCCAGGGATGGGGGAGCCTGGTGAGCCGCCGTCTATGGGGTCGCACAGAGACAGACACGACTGAAGCAATTTAGCAGCAGCAGCAGCAGCAGCATTCTTGGGATAGATTTCAACAGCAGAAATATGAGATATTATTTGAGGGGTCCTTCTTAAACAAATAGAGAGTGAGGTCATTGATTTCACATTTGAAGGGCAAAGAGAAATTTTTGTCCTTTGAATTTGGTTTTTGAAGAAGATATGGTTAGATAGCATCATCAACTCAATGGACATGAATCCGAGCAAACTCTGGGAGATACTGAAGGACAGGGGAGGCCTGGCATGCTGCAATCCATGAAATGGGAAAGAGTTGGATGCGACTTAGCAACTGAACAACCTTAACACACCCCACAGGCGAGATGGAATAATTGCATAGAAGCCAGGGGTGTCCTGGAAGATACTCGACTCCTTGTGCTTGACATTCAAAGTCAGGAGGACTTGTTTGGGACGGATTGTGATGATCTGACCAAGTTCTGCCATCAGGAAAGAATAATAAAGTCACCACCGCCCCCACCAGGAGGGAAGGAAGTTTGGGATGGTATCAGACCTCCTCATAGAGCTATGAAATGTGGTAGGAAAGGCTGGTTATGTACAGCATGAGGCTGAAGAAGGAAGCAGTTCTGTATCAGTGACATACATACAGGTTTGCTAATTCAAACTCTTGCCCAAGCACAGAGACGTGTTTGGACCAGCAGAGACACCTCTGCACCAGTGGACAAGCAGGCCACGTCTCCAACAGCAGCACCTGCAGCAGGACTGATGGACCAATCCACCCTCCCAGTTCCCTGCTCCTCCGGGACATTAAGACAGAGCTGGCCCCTTCTGCTTAGGGTCCTTGACCATCGAGGATCTAAGAGGAGAGAACTCAAGAGGAAGAATCTATGGGGGTTTGAATTAATAATTGGAAAAATAAGAAATGGGAATATATTTGATTTCCAAGCTGGAGAAATAGGTTATTAAATACACACACTATCAGAATCGCAGATTTGTTCACACCATGGTTCAGAGAAAATAGATGAAATGTAGATTCTTTGTTACTTTCTCCAGTATTCCCACCAGCTGCATAGATGGGAAACCTATGGTTTAGTTTACCACAGTAAACCTGGCCCAATAACATTATTTAGATAGCCCTTCAGGAATGTAGGCACCTCATATGAAATTCTTTAGTTTGTGAAACCAAGCAGGACCCTATGTGGCTCCTGGGCATGGAAGCCTTTCTGTGTCCTCCATTTCTTACTCGTAGGGAATAAGCTTCAGCTTCCAGGACCCTCCCTGAGGTCTAAAGAGCAGATTCTAATCAGCTGCTAATCAGGAATGGAGGGGATGCAGAGACAAGGGAGGAGGAGACCTGGGCAAGTTCGATGCAGGAAGCGGGCACGCAAAGCCTGTGCTCTGAGACCACACAGAGGGATGCGGTGGGGAGGGAGGTGGGAGAGTTCAGGAAGGGGGTGCACATGGGCCCATAGCTGATTCATGTCAGTGTATGGCAAAACCCACAATATTGTAAAGTAAGTAGCCTCCAAAATTAATTAAAAAAAAAAAAAAAACAGTGCACAGCTGATTTACAATGCTGTGGTAGCTTCAGGGATACAGCAAAGTGATTCAGTTATACATATACATATAGAAAAAAAGGCTATCCCAGAATATTGTGTTCCCTGTGCCAATTATTCTCCAAAATTAAAATATGAATAAAATATTTTTATTAGATTAAAAAAAAAACCAATAGCGCAGGGCTTCCCTGGTGGCTCAGTGGCAAAGAAACTGCCGGCCAGTGCAGGAGACACAGGTTTGATCCCTGATCTGGGAAGATCCCACACGCCACAGGGCAACGAAACCCGAGCACCACAACTCTGGAGCCTGGGTCCCATAGCAAGAGGAGCCACTGCAATGAGAAGCTCGTGCCCTACAATGAAAGAATAGCTCCCACCTGCCACAACTAGGGAAAAGCCCATGCAACAGTGAAGACCCAGCCCCGCCAAAAATAAAATAAACTACATAAGCATAAAAAAAGAAATACTAGTGCAGCCTTGGGGCAGGGTCCTGGCTCAACCTCTAGGACATACATAACAGCATCTGTGAGCCCCTTTGAGGAACTAAAACTCTCAACAAATGGAAGATCTTAACACTTGATCAAGCATTTCTCATTCCAGAGAGAAGTTCACAGTTTGATGACCTCAAGAACCAAAGAAACTCATCAAAAGACTCCTGAGACCAGATTAAAGGAATGCAGGCCCTGCACACATCCTGATCCTTATATGCATCCCTGCCCTTGAACCATCACTCTAAAACTCCTCACCGAATCCCCCTCCACCCCAGGTTGGGACACACAATTTTGAGGACATCAGACCCCTGTGCCCCCCTTTGCCTGGCAAAACAATAAAACTATTCTTTTCTACTTCTCCCAAAATTCTGTATCCAGAATTCAGTTTAGCACCAGTGCACAGAGGCCATCTTTTGACATCACTGTCAGATGACTTTACACAACCTCCATCCGTCTTCAGGATGGTATTCGAGCAAATGGCAAAGAGATTTGCTGACCTCATGAAAACAAGAAAGGGAGTCCAAGGTTGAATGCTGTGCCCCTGGATCCTTGCTGGTCCCCAAAGAAAGTTTGTCCCCTGGACTAGTGACCATTGAGTTATGCCAACTGGTTATATATTATCATATAAAATGATAATGTATAAAACGATATCATATAAAACGATAACGAGAGGATGGTCCAAGCCATTTGGCCCCATCACAAACACTCTACCTCATACCAATTGTAAATCAAAGGGAAAAAAAGTTTAATTGAATAAAGTAGTTTAATTGGAAATAGTACTAATGAACAAACAATGTTGGGAGAAATTCATAGTACAAGATTGTCCACAGGGTATTACAATGACAATGTTAATGGAAGGCCTAACTGTTTTAATATATGTTCTTTTCCTCCATCAGCATGGACTGGTTCATTGAAATTAACAGATTCCCAAACAAGCCCAAACATGTTCTGTTTACATTCTAGGAATTATGATTATATGCCTTTCATGATTCAATGGTCAAACAAAATTCCAGCCAGGGATAAGTTTTCCAAAGTTCTGGAAAAAACAGACATGCTATTTTGCATGTGTTTAGAACCATTGACAATGACATTGTGTATATATAATCAAGAGTTTCTTTTCATTTTATTTCAAGCCAGGGCACAATGAGAAGCCTCCTACCAAAACTTTAAGGCAAAGGGATAAAAGAATGGCTCACCTTCCTTAAATCTTAAACCTCCAAGATGGACACAACTAAACCAGAGCTTTGTATTGCTGGACAGCCCCTGGCTGCGGACCAGCCCTGCAGAATGGGTAGTTTGCGTGAAGCACTTGTGAGCCTGGAATCTCTTGGGCAGAACCCTTGGCTGGAGAAAAGTTTATCTGTAGGAAATATCTTTGCTGGGGGCAGGTAGAAGCGGGTGGGAGGCCTGAAGGGTCTACTTTACTTGAGGGTTGTAGCATCATCATTCCTTCCAAAGAAATCCCAGGGTTGATCTCCTTTAGGATGGACTGGGTGGATCTCCTTGCAGTCCAAGGGACTCTCAAGAGTCTTCTCCAACACCACAGTTCAAAAGCATCAATTCTTTGGTGCTCAACTTTCTTCACAGTCCAACTCTCACATCCATACATGACCACTGGAAAAACCATAGCCTTGACTAGACGGACCTTAGTGGGCAAAGTAATGTCTCTGCTTTTGAATACACTATCTAGGTTGGTCATAACTTTTCTTCCAAGGAGTAAGCGTCTTTTAATTTCATGGCTGCAGTCACCATCCACAGTAATTTTGGAACAATCCTCATTCATGTCTAAATGAATCTTTCCCAGCTAGATTAAAGATATTGCTAAGGGCTATGGAAGAATAAGGGAAAGACTAATCCATTAAAATCAAATTAAACCTGCAATTACTAGGGGCCATTTGGTCTTGAAACCGCACCAAAAGGCAACAGAGAGTGACTTTGAGGAGCACATGCCTTTTGAAAAGAAGTCTTTAAAATTAATATCATTTTTGTTGATGTTGTAAAGGAGAAATTGAACAATAAATAGCTATAAGTGGTAGAAAATGGACAATGTTAATACAGTCAGCCCTCCATATCTGTGGGGTTTGCATCCATGGATACACAGGGCTGACTGGACCAGCCATTTCACATAAGGTACTTGAGTGTCCTCAGATTTTGGTGTCTGTGGAGGTCCTGGAGCCAAACCCCCATGGATACTGAAGGATGAATTAATTTACTTACTTATATTCCTTAACTTGAAATTTTAACTTTTGGTAATCTTCATTTGGAAGGGGTTTATTGTGGGCTTTTCAAGGTTTCCATGATCTTCCAGTTCAAAATGGGAAGAGGAAACATGGATGTGTCTCACCATCTCCACACTCAAAAAATTAAGATCATGGCATTCAGTCCCATCATTTCATGGCAAATGGAAGGGGAAACATGGAAACAGTGACAGGCTTTATTTGGGGGGGGGGAGCTCAAAAATCACTGCAGATGGTGACTGCAGCCATGTAAAAAGATGCTTACTCCTTGGAAGAAAAGCTATGACAAACCTAGACAGCATATTTGGAGAAGGCAATGACACCCCACTCCAGTACTCTTGCCTGGAAAAATCCCATGGACAGAGGAGCCTGGTGGGCTGCAGTCCATGGGGTTGCCAAGAGTTGGACATGACTGATCGACTTCACTTTCACTTTCCACTCTCATGCATTGGAGAAGGAAATGGTAACCCAGTCCAGTGTTCTAGCCTGGAGAATCCCAGGGACGGGGGAGCCTGGTGGGCTGCCGTCTATGGGGTCGCACAGAGTTGGACACGACTGAAGCAACTTAGCTGTAGCAGCAGATAGCATATTAAAAAGCAGAGACATTACTTTGTTGACAAAGGTCCATCTAGTCAAAGATATGGCTTTTCCAGTAGTCATGTATGGATGTTAGAGTCGGACTATAAAGAAAGCTGAGCACCAAAGAACTGATGCTTTTGAACTGTTGTGCTTGGAAAAGACTCTTGAGAGTCCCTTGGACAGTAAGGAAATGCAACCAGTCCATCCTAAAGGAAATCAGTCCTGAATATTCATTGGAAGGACCAATGCTGAATTTGAAACTCCAATAACTTGGCCACCTGATATGAACAGCCAAATCATTGGAAAATATCCTGATGCTGGGAAAGATTGAAGGCTGGAGAAGGGGACGACGACAGAGGATGAGATGGTTGGATGGCATTGCTAACTTGATGGACATGAGTTTGAGTAAGCTCCAGGAGCTGGTGATAGACAGGGAAGCCCGGCGTGCTGCAGTCCATTGGGTTGCAAAGAGTCAGACACAACCGAGCAACTGAACTGAAGATGAGCAAATTACCAAAATATAATAATGACCCTTGAGGAAAAAGTCATTCTTCACATAATTAAGAAAAATCTAAGAAAAAACACACTGTAATTTGTTTTCTCCTAAAAGTTTGAGATGATACTGAGGTGTTGTTTTTCAATTCCTCAGTCACATTCAGCTCTTTTCAATCCCATGGACCACAGCACACCAGGCTTCCCTGTCCTTCCCTATCTCCTGGAGTTTGCTCAAACTCATATCAATTGAGTCGATGATGCCATCCAATCATCTCATCCTCTGTCATCCCCTTCTCCTCCTATCCTCAGTCTTTCCCAACATCAGGGTCTTTTCCAATGAGGTGGCTCTTCAAATCAGGTGGCCAAAGTACTGGAGCTTCAGCTTCAGCATCAGTCCTTCCAGTAAATACTTAAGGCTGATTTCCTTTAGGGTTGACTGGTTTGTTCTCCTTGCAGTCCGAGGCACTCTCAAGAATCTTCTCCAACACCACAGTTGAAAAGTATCAGTTCTTCAGGACTCAGTCCTCTTTATGGTCTAACTCACATCTGTACATAACTACTGGAAAAACCATAACTTTGACTATATGGAGTTTTATCAGCAAAGTAATGTCTCTGCTTTCTAATACGCTGTCTAGGTTTGTCATAGCCTTTCTTCCAAGGAGCAAGTGTCTCTTAATTTCATGGCTGCAGTCACCATCTGCAGTGGTTTTGGAGCCCAAGAAAATAAAGTCTGTCACTGTTTCCACTGTCACCCCTCCATTTGCCATGAAATGATGGGACTGGATGTCATGATCTTAGTGTTTTGAATATTGAGACTTAAGCCACCTTTTTCACTCTCCTCTCTCACCTTTGGGCTTCCCTTGTGGCTCAGTTGGTAAAGAATCTGCCCGCAATGAGGGAGACCTGGGTTTGATCCCTGGGTTGGGAACATCTACTGGAGAAGGAAAAGGCTACCCACTCCAGTATTCTGGCCTAGAGAATCCCATGGATTTGTATAGTCCATGGGGTCACAAAAAGTCAGACACGACTGAGTGACTTTCACTTACTCACTCTCACCTTCATCAAGAGGTTCTTTAGTTCCTCTTTGCTTTCTGCCATTAGGGTGGTATTATCTGCATATCTGAGGTTACTGATATTTCTCATAAGAATCTTGATTCCAGCTTGTGCTTCACCCAGATCTGCATTTCATGTAATGTACCCTGTATATATAAGTTAAATAAGTAGGGTGACAATATACAGTCTTGATATACTCCTTCAGTTTGGAACCAGTCCATTGTTCCATGTCTATTTCTAACTGTTGCTTCTTGACCGGCACACAGGTTTCACAGGAGGCAGGTAAGGTGGTCTGGTATTCTCATCTCTTTAAGAATTTTCCACAGTTTGTTCTGATCCACACAGTCAAAGGCTTTAATGTAGTCAGTGAAAAAGTAGAAGTTTTTCTGGAACTCTCTTGCTTTTTTTCTGTGATCCAATGGATGTTGGCAATTTGATCTCTGGTTCTTCTACCTTTTCTAAATGCAGCTTGTACATCAGGAAGTTCTTGGTTCATGTACTGTTAAAGCCTAGCTTGAAGGAGTTTGAGCATTACCTTACTAGCATGTGAAATGAGTTTAGTTGTGCAGTAGTTTGACCATTCTTTGGCATTACCCTTCTTTGAAATTGGAATGAAAACCAACAAGAATAAGAACAGTTGTTATAGAAAAGGAGAGAAAAATAATGGGGTTTTAAAAATATTTCAGCTAAAAGATAAAAGTTAACAGAAAAAATATATGGCTGAATAACTGAATTAATGAACCAGTTTACGAATTAACGATCTCATTTCTTCATCTCTCATTTTATGCACACCCTTTGCTATTTACTATCATGATGACTTTTCCTATTTGTCTCTGGGTTTGTCCAGGTGCATTCCCTTAGCCAAGGATGCTAGCAAGCGACATAGGAAGAATCTTGTGAGACATGTATTCCCTTTCTTCCATTTATACCATTGCCATAGAAATGTATTAGGCTTCTGGGTGTATGAGAAAGCTGCATGGGCAGGGCTTCAGGCTGGTAGCATGCCAGCTCTTGGTCATACTATCAGGCTCAGCCGACATGTGAAGAATTGCCCATTCAAGTCTCAGCTAACACTCCTCCTTAGGAAGGCTTTTCCTGACATCTCCACCTGATAGATACCCTCGTGGGCAATTTTACTCATCACTAAAGGCACTATTCAAAGAGGACCCATCGTACTAAATGAACTTGTCTATATCTTTGTGTTCATGTTGATTGTTTGTTCTACTTGAATGAAAACGCCATCAGATCAAGGACCTTGTCCATCTTCCTCACTAGCATTTCTCATTTCCACAGCAGTGTCTTGCATTTGGCAGGTCATCAGTAAGGATTTCTTAAATAAATGAATTTTAAAATGAGTGAGTGAGTTGGAAGAAAGAAAAACTGAAAAGAAGACTGGTTATTAGCAATGATAGCCAAACTATTTACCAACTGATATGGGCCATATGAGACAAATTAGGGAGGTCACCATCCACAGGATACCTGGAGGCCACCCTCTTACTAAATGAATGACACTTTACTTAGTTGATCTAGGGAAAATCCAGAGAATTCCTCAAGTACAGTAGCCACCCCATACCTGTGGTTTCACTTTTCTTAATTTTCGTTATCCCATCATTGCAGTCTAAAATTATTAAATGGAAAATTTCAGAAATAAACAATTCATGACTTTCAAATTTCAAGATGTTTTGAGTAGAGTGATGAAATCTCACACCACTCTGCTCTGTCCCACCCAGGAC
Source organism: Madoqua kirkii (assembly GCA_006408675.1). Classification (NCBI taxonomy): domain Eukaryota; kingdom Metazoa; phylum Chordata; class Mammalia; order Artiodactyla; family Bovidae; genus Madoqua; species Madoqua kirkii. Next base: position 85,381 of record SJYC01026041.1, read on the forward strand.
ATGATTCATCCTTTTGTCCAGTGATTCCCGCCTATCACTGTCTTGGTTATCAGACAGAATGTCTTGGCAGAATTTGTGTTCAGGTAACTCTGATTTTACTTAACTGTGACCCCATAGTGCAAAAGTGATGATGCTGGCAAGTCAAACATGCCAAAGAGAAGCTGTAAAGTGCTTAAATCAAGTATATATACAAAAGCTGGTTTTCAAAAAGGCAGAGGAACCAGAGATCAAATTGCCAACATCCGCTGGATCACTGAAAAAGCAAGAGAGTTCTAGAAAAACATCTATTTCTGCTTTATTGACTATGTCAAAGCCTTTGACTGTGTGGATCACAATAAACTGTGGACAATTCTGAAAGAGATGGGAATACCAGACCACCTGACCTGCCTCTTGAGAAACCTGTATGCAGGTCAGGAAGCAACAGTCAGAACAGGACATGGAACAATAGACTGGTTTCAAATAGGAAAGGAATACATCAAGGCTGTACCTTGTCACCCTGCTTATTTACCTTCTATGCAGAGTACATCATGAGAAACGCTAGGCTAGAAGAAGCACAAGCTGGAATCAAGATTGCTGGGAGAAATATCAGTAACGTCAGATATGCAGATGACACCACCCTTATGGCAGAAGTGAAGAGGACCTAAAAAGCCTCTTGATGAAAGTGAAAGAGGAGAGTGAAAAAGTTGGCTTAAAGCTCAACATTCAGAAAACAAAGATCATGGCATCCCATCCCATCACTTCATGCGAAATAGATGGGAAAACAGTGGAAACAGTGTCAGACTTTATTTGGGGGGGGGCTCCAAAATCACAGCAGATGGTGACTGCAGCCATGAAATTAAAAGACACTTACTCCTTGGAAGAAAAGTTATGACCAACCTAGATAGCATATTCAAAAGCAGAGACATTACTTTGCCCACTAAGGTCTGTCTAGTCAAGGCTATGGTTTTTCCAGTGGTCAAAATAGATGGGGAAACAGTGGAAACAATGACAGACTTTATTTTTTTGGGCTCCAAAATCACTGCAGATAGTGACAGCAGCCATGAAATTAAAAGACACTTAGTCCTTGGAAGAAAAGTTATGACCAACCTAGATGGTATATTCAAAAGCAGAGACATTACTTTGCCGACTAAGGTCTGTCTAGTCAAGGCTATGGTTTTTCCTGTGGTCATGTATGGATGTGAGAGTTGGACTGTGAAGAAGGCTGAGCACCGAAGAATTGATGCGTTTGAACTGTGGTGTTGGAGAAGACTCTTGAGAGTCCCTTGGACTGCAAGGAGATCCAACCAGTCCATTCTGAAGGAGATCAGGATTTCTTTGGAAGCAATGATGCTAAAGCTGAAACTCCGGTACTTTGGCCACTTCATGCAAAGAGTTGACTCATTGGAAAAGACTCTGATGCTGGGAGGGATTTGGGGCAGGAGGAGAAGGGGACGACAGAGGATGAGATGGCTGGATGGCATCACTAACTCGATGGACGTGTCTGAGTGAACTCCAGGAATCGGTGATGGACAGGGAGGCCTGGTGTGCTTCGATTCATGGGGTTGCAAAGAGTGGGACCTGACTGAGCGACTGAACTGAACTTTGATCACTGAGGCATGTGAGATCTTAATGCTCCTACCAAGAACTGAACCTGCACGCTGTGCAATGGAAGGCAAAGTCTTAACCACTGAACCACCAGAGAAGTCCCTTAACTCTTTATAATAATTTCCCTGTTTCCTTGGCCTTTAAATTTGGGTGTTTTTTTGAGAAGGGAGACAAGAGTTTACTTCATGGGTTAGGTAGTGAAAGTGTAATCTTAAGGATCTTTCCCATTGCTTCTAGGTGTACGAAATCCTTCCCTATTGTGGGAAACAGGTTTCCCAGGTGGTGGTGTTGGTAAAGAACCCGCCTGCCAGTTCAGGAGACTTAAGAGATGTGGGTTCGATCCCTGGGTCAGGAAGATCCCCTGGCGAAGGGCATAGCAACCCATTCCAGTACTCTCGCCTGGAGAATCCCATGAACAGAGGAGCCTGGCGGGCTACCGTCCATGGGGTGGCAAGGAGTCAGACAAGACTGAAGCGACTTAGCATGCACTCAGCATTTCCAGCTCTCCTCCTCCTGGAAGGAAGAGGACAGCTCTTCCTGACCCTTGAGATTTGTGGAGCTGTGTGATAAGTTCCAGCAGTGACTGTGAGCAGACGTGACTGCTCGTCTGGCCTCAGGCCTTTAACTGCTGATGTGAGATGCTCCCAATGCTGGGCTGTCCAATCCGGTAGCCACTAGCTGCCAGGTCTATTTAAATTAGAATTTAAAAGCCAGTTCCTCAGTCTCAGTGTTTGCATTTCAAGAGTCTGTGGCTGTGGCATGGATATGGAACATCTCCATCACTCCAGGGGCACTGGGCGGTGCTTGTCTGAGCCCTCCTTCCCTCTATCATTTGCTACGGTGGCTGATCAGTCTCTGGGCTCAAGAAACTGCAGTGAGCAGAGTCCCTCTGCTGACCAGTGGTGGACATGCAGAGGGGTGAGGAAGCTTTTGAGTCAATGAAATTTGAGGGTTACTGGTGCTTTTTTTTTAAACATCATAACATAATCTGGATCTTTTTGTCTGTTCCATTCTATTTACCTAGTTTAAGTACCATCATCACAGTTTTAAATATTTTAAAATATCTTGTTTTATTATCTAGTAAGGTAAGTTTCTATGCATGCTTTTAATTGTATTTCTTAGCTGTGCTTCCTTGTCTATTTTATAAGGTAAACCCTAGGATCATTTTGTTTGGATACACACTTTCTTCTTGTAGGGATCTTGATTGGAATTGCGTGGGATCAGTAATTAGTTTGGGAACAGCTGATGGTGGTATAGTCACTAAGTTGTGTCCAACTCTTGTGACACCAGGCTCCTCTGTCCGTGGGACTCTCCAGGCAAGAGTGGGTTCCGTTTCCTTCTCCAGGGGACCTTCCCAACTCAGGAATCAAACCCAGTTCTCTTGCACTGCAGGCAGATTCTTTACCGACTGAGCTTACAAGGGAAGCCCCAAAGAGCAACTGGCACTCTTAATATCCATTCTTCCCATCCAGCTCCGTGGACTGTCTCTCCATTTACTCCTCTCCTTACAGCCCGGGGTCGGACAGACTGAATCAGCACCAGCAAGAGTAAAATAAAGACAACACATTGACTTTCCATAAAGTACAATAGTCCTTTTAAAGAACTGTATTTTTCATCTTATAAGTCCCTCTTTCCCTATTCTGTTGAGGGTTTACATGCCCTACTATAAAAAGACTGTTCCTGCAATTGTTTTCTAAGTGCATAAATTAACAAAACACGTCTTCAAAGTTTTAGTGGTGTGTGAAATTTCAAAGTCTGGATTTGCTTTCAACAGGTCTTTATATTAATACACAGACATCTCCATTTTGGTAGGGATTTGTGCATGGGGGTGGCAATTGTGCATGACGTCTTTCTTCCTATTTGTATAGTTCCCTGATAACGAACCTTAAGGTATTACTCAGCAACCCCGGCTCCTTAAACAAGCATAGTCCCTGTACCTGGGAGGCCCAGAGTCTAACCAGGGAGTTAGGAACAGTTGATGACCACAACACTGTAAGGAGAAGCAGTTACAGGACCAAGGGAAGGGTGATGGGGGCTCAGAAATCTTTTCCCAGAGGTGCTGATCCTGGAGTTCCTTGAAAACAACGGGCCCAATACATGTCAGCTGGATAAATGAATGCTGTAAACTCAGACTCAGTATTTTAATGGGAACTAATTTTTTGGTCTCCTGTAGAAGCCTAGATATGAGTATATGGTGAGTGGCCGCAGCATTTTTGCTCAAGGCATAAACACCTAATCCTTTCTACCTTCCATCCGCAAATTAGCAAGTTGGAGAGGCAGCATCCCTCACTGTTTCTCATCCTACTTTGACTTTGGCCAGGCTTAAAAATAGAAAGTACCTTTATTTTTGCTCTCTGGGGCTACAGCAGGTCTTCATGGGAGCTTTAATATTTTTATTTATTTGGCTGCACCAGGTCTTCGCTGTGGCACAAGGGATTCTTTTTTCTTTCAGTTGTGGTATGAGAAATCTTAGTTGCGGCCTGTGGGATTCTAGTTCCCCTACCAGGATCGAACCCAGGCCTCCTGCATTGTAAGCACAGAAGCTTAGCTGCTGGACCACCAGGGAAGTCCCTTCATGGAGTTATTAAATATGCAAAATCAGGGTGCATTTCCCAGAGTGGAATGAAGAGAAAAGAGGAAAATAAAAACAGAATGAGCCAGCCTCGTTTCTGGGGAACTGCCTTCTGCCTGGACGCGTCTCTGCTACACGTGCTGTCTGGGCAAGGTCGTCCCCCAGCCTCAGGGACACCCTATACTTAATTCAAGACTTCACAGTCCTATTTTCAACTGCTCAGTGGACATATTCATTTGGACACACTTCTTGGCCGTTTCTCAGGGCCCAACTCCTCTGTCCATACCTTACACACTGTGCTCACTGGCCCTGTGGCTGTTGCCCTCACTCACTGTGATCTCGCATAGGGCACAGACCAAGCTTTCTTCTTTTCTTGGCACCTGCAATGCCTGGCAAAGGGCTGGCTTGGTACAATTATAACCAACTGAAAATGTTTCTGAACAAATGAATAAATCAGCTGAGGTTACTTCTGTTGACATTTTCTTCCTTGAAACATATTGTTGGGCAATGCTTTCTGAACTTTTGACCAGGAAACGGCCTTACTAAGATTTCAGTGTGACTTTTCTATTTTATACGGAAGAAGTGGCCCCCTGGGGGAAGTTCTCAGCTATGTAACTCCAGAGGCTTCTCTTTATCACGACAGCTTGACTCATGGCAGAAACACATGCTAAAGACCTAGAAAAATTTTGCAGTACAATCTTTTGGGGATAATATAAAAAAGAATAAAGGTAATTTGACCCAATGTAAATAAAACGTATGATACTTCTTTGGAAACTTTAGACATATATGTATACACGTACGTGGTATATGGAACACGCACATGCTTCCCTGGTGGCTCAATAGGTAAAGAATCCACCTGCCAATGCAGGAGACATGGGTTCAATCTCTGGGCCAGAAAGATCCTTTGGAGAAGGAAATGGAAACCCACTCCAGTATTCTTGCCTGGGAAATCCCATGGACAGAGACGGCTGGTGAGCTACAGTCCACGGGGTTGCAAAGGAGTCGGACATAGCGACTAAACAACAAACAATAGTATGTACATACTACAAGGTATAAATGGATTTTTAGAAGGTACTTAAAAGTCAAATCTATTAAAATCACAACTTCACAGTAACATTATGAAATATCCCCTTCATGATTAGCTAGTACTTTTTAAAAGAACAAAATGTGAGATTCAAACCCATGGGGACTACATTGCTGCGGTGTGGCTTAGTATTTTTACAAACATAATCAGTATTACAAGAGGTTTTATAGTAAGCTGGCAGCTAAAAGGGTCTTACGTGGAACTTACTTCAGTAAGAAGGCTGAGTCTCTAATGAAGACGGGCCTGGCAGGTTACTTGGGGCAACCGCCCCTGACAGAGTTGAGACACTGCTGTGCCAGAAGCTGCTCTAACAGGCAGTGTGCAGGCTGTTTCACTGGTAGAAATCAAGGGAGAACTAGAGCTGAGGTTAAGTGCTGGGCACGGAGGTGGGCTGGGCTACTTTCTGGGAAAAGGAACACTGTGAAGCTACCTTTTTGTTACGGGTTAAGTTTTTACTGTTCTTCTAGTACCTTTCGGCCCTTCCCAAACCTCCTTAGGAATCAACTTTTCTGGCCAGACAGTTCAAATTGGCAGACTAGCCTGAGACTGTCCCAGAAAACAAAACTGTGCAGATAAAAAGTGAGCATGGGCCCCATGAATGACAGATGATACTGTCAATGTTCTCAAGCAGCTTACTGTCCAGGGATGGAGAGGTGTGGTCCAGATGGTCACTACCCAAAGGCATCCCTGCTTTTGACTGTGATGCTTTAGTCTGGAGGGAATAGAAAGTTATTTGCTGTACAGCTGGCCCTTGAACAAGGCAGCGTATAATTTAGTCAGTCCCCTCTGCATCTGCTGTCCTTCTTTATCCCTGAATTCAACCAACCGTGGATCATGAGACACTTAGTATTTACTATTAAAAGCATCTGCATGCAAGTGGACCCTTGAAGTTCAAACTCTGTTGTTCAAAGGTCAACTGTGCTTGAGTTTTCTCGTCTCTACTCCAGTGGTCTTTAAGCCTCAGTGGCCAGAGAACTTACCTGAAGCTTCGAGTGTGTAGGCCTGTGGGTCCCCCTTCTCCCGGCCCACACAGAATCTCTCTTCCTCCCTCCCTCCCAGGGCAGCCCTGGAGCCTGCATATACTCTGCCTTGGAGGTTTGGGCCCAGAGTGCTACCAAGTGCTCCAGATGAGGTTCCTCTGCTTCCCATATGTCTTCCTATGAACAGACCAGTACTTGCCTCAGACCTAAGGGGTCTCCTTCATGGTCTTTTGAGCCCTTTGTCTAATTTAACAGAATCTGCTGTCCTTGTAAGGATCAGCTCTGTCCTGGCCACGAGTCTAGGCTGCATTCTTTGTCCATCTGGGAGTAGCCCGCATAATGGGGTAGTGGAGCCAAGGAGAGTGTTTGACAGTGCTTACACGTGCTGTGTCTGGGAAGGTTCTGCTGGAGAGAGCTGAGAAGCTGGAGAGAATTGTGGGGTCCTAACATAAGCCCTCTGTTGATCTCAGGGTGTCCTGGCATTTCTGATTGCTCATTTTTAAAGAACTAAACTCAGCCTCACTCAGAAAGCAGAGTCACCCTTCAGTTTGGCAGGCCCTAAAAAAGCATTTGATGGGGTTCAAGACATGCAATCTCAAAATACGCCACCCTGAAGGAGCTTGAGAAAACGGCAGAAGCAGGAAGGTTTCTCTGACCTTTTTCCTCCCATCCTTTCCTGAAACACACAGAAAACCTTCACTTGAGAGGCTGGGCCCTCCCTAACCCCGGTGGAAAAGAGCATCCAAATCTCTGAAGACAGAGGGACTTTGAGAATTGGAATAGATCTTGCTAGGCTTCCCAGCTTCACTGCACTTACCTCGTAGTCTGGCCTATGAGATTTCTACATGATGCCCACTCTTCATCAGACCTAGGATAGAATTACTCAGTTTTAACTGTTTTCTTTTTCTTTTTTTGGAGGGGGGGTGTCTTCTCATCTCTTTTTGAAGGCTCCTGTCATGTAAAATTTATACTAAATAAATGTGTAGGCTTTCCTCTTATCAATTTGTCTTTGTCAGTCTAATTTTCAGACTCAAGGGAAACTTTTTTCTCCCCTATGCATTTCACCAAAATTATTTTACCTTTAGTTGAGAGAAGTTCTGGAACTAGAAAGGTCTTTCCCATGGCAGGGTAGGGGGGGGTGGTGGTGGTGGTTTAAGAATCCAAGACATCCTTAAAAGAAAGGAAATGGCCTTAATGTTTCAAAAGATCAGGGAGGAGTAGGGGGCAAGTAAGAAAAGAGAGCGGATGCCTGTGAAGAAATTAAATAACTCCCCACATCTTAGAGCAGATTGAATTTACATTTTACTTAAAAAAAGGGGGAGGAGTACATACACAAGGAGGAGAATGGGATGGGAACAACAGTGATCTGAAATGGATTTCTACAGTTCTCCCCTACAATGGTGGATTTTGTCTGTTGGGCAGTATTTCTCCTGCTGGCGTACAACTGCTTACAATATTAACGAGGCTGTAGACAAGGGAACTGCCAGAGTTTGGGCCTGAACAGAAAAGAGAGGAAGTTATCATATACAATGTAAGTTTACAATACACAGCATTTTCTTTAAATGATGTAATGCAGTCGCAGGAAGAAGTTAACAATACTAACACGAGAATAATCAAATTTTTTGTTTGTTATCCATGTACAGCAACTAACTGCTTTACAAAAAAGCAAAATAATACAATATATCATCACATGTATTTACAGTGTAGTAAATATACTTTTCTGTCAAATTTTACACAAATTATTTACAGGTGAATATACTGCATTAAAAAAAAAAAAAAACTGTGGCTGAACCTAAGAGTGAATTTTTGTATAAGTCCATTGCATAACATTGAATAAGACATGCCTCATTATGCCTGGGTTAGGGGTAGGATGTAAAAACAAAACCAAAAAACAAACAGAAAAGCCAAACGAAACTGAGAACCCTAAAACCCATTCAGCAGGGTGGGTTGCCGGCTTTCATGCCGTCTCCCCCAGGACATCATCCCCTGGCCGTTCTCTCCGGTGTCCTCAGCCCTGGCCTAGGACCTGCGTGGAGCTGGCCCCCAGTAATGACAGGTGCTGAGTGGATGCAGGAGCGAGCATTGGCCATGCCCCCCAAAGCTAGAGAACCAGGTCTCAAGGCTGGCAAAGAAGCGCATACCCCTGGGACAGTGGAGGTGATAAAGCAGGGAGATCGTGACAAAAAAATGGTGAGTTAATGTTTTCCTTTTTAAAAAGTCAGGGGAAACATCTACAAACCCAAAACAAATTACTTTAAAGAACTTATATCAGATTATGCAGAATAGACAACCTGCTGTAAACTTCAGAATTTCTTGTGCAGGTTATAAGTATGAGGCCTAAAAAAGAGTTTCATTTCTCCAGGGGAAGCATATTGGTGAGATTTACCTCATGTTCATTTTAGTTTCTTGGAAAGCTAGATTCTCCTCAAAAGTCAGAAGTTCTTTAAACAAGGTGAACCCTAAACCTTAATAAGTTTTCAAATTTCCAGGATGTACTGGTCAAAAGTATTTCTGCAATTCAAAGAAGGTCCAGTTCTGATTTATGCAATGCAGATCATTTCATGAGGTACTTCAAGAGAATTCACTCCCTTCATTACACTAGAGGGAAGTTAACAAATAAATTTAAGAAATAACATACCCTGGAAAACTTGTTTATGGAAAGATCAATATTTTTTGGCGGTAAAGCTTTGAAAGTTTCTTTGTTTTGATGGGAGAAGCAAAATAGCATAACACTACCCATGGTCATTGCACCAAACCAACCAACAAAGAGGGAAAGACAGAGAACCAAAATTATTAAAAGCTCACATTCCAGGAGCCAGGGTGCCCACCCCAGAAACTCTGGGCTGTGGGAAGACATGGACCTTACCGGCAGCTCGGCATTCTTGGCACCAGGCTGTTAAAGATCTATTTCTAAACTCAGCTCTGGTCTTCTTCCTTATCATCTTAGTTGCTCTGTTATTACAACACTCTATTCTAATGAAGCCTCTACAATAGTTAAAAGTAAAAGTTTAGTTAATTGCATGTATCTTCAATGTTTTCCAACAATTCAGGGTCAAAATAACTATTAGCACTAAAGTTGTTGTTGTTTCTTTCATTTTGGCAAATGGTTCTTACTTTTCCTAGGACTATAAACAAATTAAAAAAATTAAATTCTTGTTATTTCTGAATATCAAAAGCAATTTTATTTACATTAACATATTACATTGTTACTGTGTGGATAAATGTGAAGTGTGTTATATTATTAAAATCAGAACACTTAAATGTACCATTATTTATTGATTTAGCTGTGGAATTTAATTTACTGAAATCCACTCATGAAACAGCACTTTCAGAAACTCCCCTTCCCCTAGGTTTCTTTTCCCCTCCCAAAGCCGTTACAGCTTAACATATAAAGGGAGCCCAGGAACAGCGGGATAATATCTGCTTGTAATAAATATGCTTTAGTCCTAAATTGGAACATCCAGATACTAATATAGTCACTGAAGTCAAATTATTTTGCATACTGCAGGTACCACAAAAAATTGGATCTGCATTACTATGGAAATTCCAATGCCATGATAATCCACACCATTCAGCATAGCAGCAGCGCTTAAGGTCCCCTATTGTCGTGATAATGCAGGCTGACCAGTCTTTTCACAGTGATTAAACGCAATTCTATCATATAGAACCGAAATGTTTTGCTAAAGAGATTCCTGATTTTTTGGAGGGGAGAGGAAAGATTACAAGACATTTAAAATACATCTCATCAAAAAAACTTTTGATAATATACACCATACTCTATGTTTCTGGGAAAAAATATTAAACAAAATAAAAGCATCATCTACTCTAATAGTCACGTACCATTCCATTTTGTATGGAGCTAATGCAACCATCTACGAAATTACCTTCTAGGAACAATTTTCGACACTTTGTTCACTGATTACCCTGCTTAGAATTATTTAGGAAAGAAGAGAGGAGGGGAAAATGTATAATTACTATACTTAGTATAGTTTTGGTTTACAAAAACAAAAAAATGACTTTTAGCATATTTAAAGATTAAAAGATTATCAGCTGGAGAAAAATATAAACTAGTTTGGATGACTGACTGAGTTTGGATAAGGCCTCAGAACTCATCTCTTTAATTCAGTAATGTTAAGATATATGTGGTTATGTTTATTTCCTGTAATTATTGCTAATACTCAAGTGTTAGTATTTCTTAAGAACCCACTACAAAATACTAAATCCCTCCACCCTCCCCCCAACCCCAAAGTACCTTGCCTGTGGCTTTATGGTGTGAAGTCACTGAGGCTTGACCTCTATGGTTCTTCAGTTTTGTAAGGTAAAAAAAAGTCCACAGCTAAAAGTCAGATTAAACATACTGGGGTTATAATATTATTTCTCCCATAAACTTCTATCTTGAAAAGTGTGTAAATAAGACTAACACTTTACTTTGTATGTTGAAGAAGGGGAAAACATAGAAGGCAGAGCTCTGTGCAAATGGCTTTCATAGCTGGCCAGTAGTAGCAGTATTCAAGAATTCATCCTCTCTCACAATTGGGATGTTCTCAGTTCAAGTGTCCTGACTGCCCACTCTCTTTGCAGCTGTTCTGAACACTTGCTTAAACCAGACACACCGAAAGTTAAAAAAAAAACAAAAAACCAAAAGTTAAAGAAAAAAGCAGCATTAAATTTAGGCAATGCTTCCAAGAGTTGATCATCTGGCAACATGGCAGACTGGATGGGCTCGTTAGAAAACATGAAGTGCAGCATCACAGCACGGTGGTGAGGGGTCACTAGTGAAGAGCCCGTGTCAGTTAAGTCTGTTTGAAAAAGGAAAGAAGGAAAGCTTCACACGATCTTCTTAATGCTATTACGTTTGAAACTGCCAGCACTTCTCTGCTTCTGCACCTGGCTTGCGGATCCATGGCGAGTTCGTCCACTGTTACAGTGCCCAGTGGTGGGGGAGAGTTCAACATTCTCCTTGTCGATTCCTGGGAGAAACGAAGCAGCCAGTTACCCTCTTCTCCTCTGGTGTTAAGCTCCAGGATTGAATCTCACAATTTGTAAATGAGATACAACCTAGTCTATTTTTGCATTCATTTTAACAGTCAACTGCTAGAGTGTTTACAAAGATCTTGAGGTTTACACACCTCACACTTTGTTAAGCAAAATTTGCTATCATAGCAGAAAAACAGCATAAAGGGTGAAAAAAAACAAAACAAAAAACAGAGAAGTTGCAAGGAAAAGCCAGAGGCAGGCAGGCTTGAGCTGAATGAAAGAAAGGCCAGTCACCAGACTAGAATGCCTTCCTCCAAATCATACCAGAAGTTTCCAGCAGAGGGCCATGTAGCCTTACTAGCTGTTTATACACAGGCTATATTCTGTAATTGCCAAAGCTATGGAAACACGCCATTTCAAAGACAGGGAGATGCTTTTTCTTCTCAAAATCATAGTGCCTACCCCAAAGGAACTCAAAACTTACTAAGAAAATAATATATTCTAAAGGTCATACAGCAGAATTTTTGCTTTGATCTTTTCAACTCTGCCAAGTCATTTTTTGCTCTACACCTTAACAGTTGCCATTTACTTCTCTCATGGAGGAGATTAAACCTCCCCAAACAGGGCCCTACAATGTACTTTATAAATGATCTGATTAGTAACTCCATAAAGTGACAAGAAGCAAAAAAACAGGGTATATTTTTACTCATCAGATGAGTAAAGATTTCAGATTAGACAGGTCACAGGACAGTGGTTGCCTCTGGGGAAGGAGTGACTGGAAGAGGGCATGAGGATGTTTTCTTAGGGGTGCTGGTGATATTCTGTTTCCTGATCTGGATGCTGGATTTTTAAGCATGTCTACTTCTTAAAAGTTCATTAGGTTGCCATTTATAATCTGTGTGCTTTTCTGTTATACTTTAATAAAATTTACTAAAATAATTAGACCAATTATACCCACCTTTGGCTTAACTACTGGTGGCAAAGCAAAAAGTATTTTAGTCATCTGTAGCAAAATTTAACCATTTATAGCAAAATGTAGTAAATGATTGATATTTACTAATATAGAAAAATGACCATAATTTGGGAGTAGGGGGAAAAGAAATGCACGTACAGGAAGAAAACAAAAAGTCTGGGAAAACATCTGCCAAAATATATTATTACTGGATGGTATGATTTCAGGTAATTTTTAATTTATTCTTTTTTATTTTTTGGCTGTGCCATGTGACTTTTGGAATTTTAGTTCCTTGAACCCATGTCCCTTGTAATGAAAGTTGGGAGTCCTAACCACTGGAACACCAGGGAATTCCCTACTTTATTCTTATCTGTACCATCTGAATTTTAAAATAAAGAGTAAATTTGAGAATGGAAAAAATTCTATTTTGGGACAAAAAATAGTACGTCGAGTCAAAAAGTATTTATGTGACTGAAAATATACAAAGGTCCATACATCTGTCTGTTGGCTCATGAACAGAAAATGGCTCTGTGAGGACTCCTTCTAGGAGCCACACATCCTTCATTTGGAGTCAGCCTTGAATTCCACTCAAGGTGTGAGGCATCTACAGGTACCTGGTCTGATTGACCCAGACTCCCTAGAGGGTTGCTGTCTTAAGTTTATCAAAGGAACACAGGCACACGGAAAAGTGCACTGGGCAGGGAGTGTGAGTGCAGCATTAAAAGTGTCGGCAGCACCTCTCTGGGAGCCAAGGGCAGTGAACCTGCAACGAATCTGTTCTGAGCTAATCCTATGGGTAGAAAGATAAATGGAAGAAAATACACTGTGATGTTCAAAGAACTTTTCTCTGGGTGACAGCATTCTGGACGACTTATTCTCTTCTGCATATTTGTTTGAATCTTCTGCAGAGCTACTTAGAAAAGAAATAACAAAATTGAAGGAAGGCTGCTTATCATCTTTTGAACGCACCCTGCACTCTGTGATGTGTATGCAGCTCTTTCAGTTGCCTTACTGATCGCTACAAGATAAAGGGCAACCTGCATTTTTTCCTCATTTTTGTTTCTTTCATGATACATTCTCCCTGCTTTTTATGGCATTTACATTTTGTCTATATTATCACAACGTATGTATATGTCATATTTTCTCTACTAGAATAAAAGCACCTAGAAGGGAAAAGATAATTTATTACTCATTTTTGTTTTTCTCTAAGATCTAGTTGATGTCTTTTTTAACAAACACTGGTTGAACAGAATGTTTCCAGTTTTAAATGTGATGGCTACAATTGGGGAGAGTCAAAAAGCATCAATCCCTCTGATCGCCAGTGTGGCTGCACCATATTTTTACTGGAAAAGACAATACCGTTTTTAGCTTCTTCTGTCTGAAAGGACCATGAACTTGTCTGTGTATTTGACCTTCCCTTTCCTCAAATCTGCATGTGGCCTACAAGTTCAAGTCCCAGAGTTCCTTATCTAGGGTTATTTCCTTAATAGGAAGTAAGATTCAGGCAAAACTGGAACTTTAAAGATAACAGTTTGAAATAATCAAGAGATGGTCATCAGGAGGGACACAGTGTCAACCACCAGAGAGCTGGTGGCCCTCTGCCAGCAATCTTCCACCCTGGGGCCCTTTCTTGTGTGACCACCTTTGGTGAAGCCACACCCCTAGCTAGACTGTGGCTCTTTCTGGGGATGGGGATTAGGGGAGCAGTCATCACACTGCAAGGAGGCAAAGCTTCCATCCGAGGACAAAGGCCTGTTCAGTTAATTCTTAAGAATTAAAGTTATAAAAATTATAATCAGAGTAAGTCACTAGGGTGAAGGTTTCTTCAAAGATATACTAAGAGTATTTCATTTCCTATTTTGTTAAGCAAATAACCTTCAGACCTCTAAATAAAATTTTAAATGTTAAGGGTAAGAACAAGCAATATTTCAACTACATAAAGAAGAGAAATTAGAAGGAGAGGCACCGAAATGTTAATAAACAGTGATTATCTTAGAGTGGTGGGATTATAGGTGACTTTTTTATTCTATTTTGCCGAATTTCTAATTTTTTCCCCTTACGCAGATATGTTCCTTTTAATTAAAAATTTTAAAGTATCATCAACTTAGGACGTCACTTATAACCCAAAGTTTCAATGCTATGTGAGAGGTGGATGTCCTGTTTTTACCTTCAAATTCAATTTTCATCTTAGTTCATTTTGTGTTTTTGTGTGCGTGTTTTCTTCCTACTGAGTGACCCAATCCTACAAGTCACACACAGGTAAATGCGGCATGATGGTGATTCCTAAGTTCGATTTCACAGCAAAAATGTTTTATTTTAAGGATCAAAGGAGAAGCTGACATAAAAATCTTGGAAGCTTTTGTAAAATGAATTTTTAAAAGTATTATATTTATATCAAAAATAGCATGTTGAAAAAAGCTAAGTTAGTATGAAACAGAATGATTCTAGTATCCTGGTTTCTAAGCTTAATTCTCACTTTTGAGAATTTTGGCAGCGTTCTTCTTTTCAACTCTCTTAAATTAAAACTAGAAACCTTTCTAGAAGCTAGTGAAGGATTTGGACTTAATATTCTATAGGAAAAAGCTCTCAGATTATCAGCCCAATTGCCTAAATGGAGACAGATCCACCCTGCTTTGGTGCACGTGACATTTTACATTAGTGAGCAGACCTTGGTCCCACATTCCCACTCATCAGAGCCTCTTGGAGGCTCTGTATCCTGGTCTCTTATGCCCCTAAGCACTGGCCTTCCCGTCCGACTCTCAGTGGGCACAAAAGCAGAAATCCATGAAGTGACAGAAGCTTGGAGGCCACCACTCACGTGAAATAAAAGGTTAAAAACCTCTGTAGTCTTGACTTACTAATTTAAATTCCCTTAGATATGCTGCTCTTAAACATGCAGCCAGTTATAAACATGCAGGGCAGAAGAAGCTGAAAATTTTTCACAGCAGTGTATTAATAAGCACTGTTCTTCAATGGACTGTAGTGGTTTCAGGTAAAGATGAAATCCTAAGTAAAAGGTGTTATTGGCCAAAATTCACTGAATTGAGTAAGTGGGAAAACAATCATTACACTATAGTTAAATAGCGTATATCCATTATATATCTACCTCCTCTGCTCAAACATGAGTTCCTTGAGGCAGGTATCAGGGTTTACTTTGAAAACTAGGATACAGTTCTATCCCGAGAAATAATACTTAAAATCACCTATTTTTTAAACATCAAAATGATCTCTCAAACTGGAATCTAATATTTTCATGAAAAAATAAAAGGATCAAATCCTTCTTTGTTCTTGAGAAACTGAGGAGAAAGTGAAAAACTTAATAATAATCCAAACCCCCTGCCCTCTGCACAGGGCTCTCGTAGGGTTCCTGAATCTGCACTGCTCAGTTCACCACACGCATCTTATGGCAAACCTGTCAGGAAATTCTTATTGCATCTGCGAGAAGGCAAAGGTGTCAGAGGGCTCATTCGTTACATATATAATGAGGCACATCAGAAGACCCAGGGTCCAGTCTGTCTGGATGAGAACTCTTGTTTTGTTTCAGTTCTTAATCTGGCAATTAAAATTAACAGTAGATGTGCCTATTTCAAAGGATTGTTAGAAGAATCAGATAAGCTAAGCAAAGATTTTGTGTACATAATTACTACACAAACTAAGATGCTCCTAATAACTGGAAAAAAAAAAAGTGAAGTATGGAAAGCAGTTTTACAACAAATGCATAGGACTTGAATTCTATAATGGAATTTTTAAAGTTACTGAAGCTAATGTAAATAAACAAGAAATGCCAGTGAGTCTTCCTAGAAGAAAAGATAACTCCAGCTTCTTTTTGTGTGCATGCTGCGCTCAGTGGCTTCAGTGCTGCCTGACTCTTTGAGCCCCTAGAGGCTGCAGCCCCCCAGGCGCCCCTTTCACGGGATTCTCCAGGCAAGAACACCCAAGTGGGCTGCCATGCCCTCCTCCAGGGGATCTTCCCAACCCAGGGATCAGACCTACATCTCTTGAGTCTCCTGCATTGGCAGGTGGGTTCTTTACCACTAGTGCTACTAGTAAATACACTGATGGAGATGTGTTAATTATATACTTAGAATTATTAATCTTTTGAGCTAGATATATAAAAGATTAACTATAGGAACTTAAAAAATATCTGTAATGGATTTCATCAATTGTTGACACCTCTTTTTCTATACAGGTCTAATCTTTCTGTATATTAATTACTGAAGAGTAAAAGAAAGAAAAGGCATCTTTTATAAATGAGACATAACTGCAACACACTTTTTTCTTCTTAGTCCTTTGAGCTAACTAAGGACCACATTCTTTCCTTTTTTTTAGCACAGATTGATTTAAAAAGACAGCCAGCTTTAACTTCTAAGGAAACGCTGGGGTTAGCTTCTATTTAGGGAAAATAAATACTTACTAAGCTAAAAATTCTTCCCCACACCGCATACCGTCCTTGCTCCAGTAACTCTCTCTGGAGTTCCCTGTTAACCTGCCTGTGTTAGTTCAGGGCCGGGACAGCATCTTCAGTGTTTGGGGAACCTGGGCAGCTCTTCCACCAAGAGTCCTGGCCCTGCAGTGCCAGAGGCATTCAGACCTTACAGGAATGGCCTTATAAGTCCTTTATGTGCCTGAGCCAGACTCTGCTTACAGGGATTGGTGAATGAAGTCTCATGCCATGTGCCCGGGATGAGCGCAGGGTAAGCAGTAATTCGTGCAAAGATGACAAAAGTAAAGAGTACCTTGATGAGGGAACAGCTGCATGAAAACTGCTGATTTAGAGCAAGGCAGAGAAGCTTCACAGACACAGAATGGAAGAGAAAACAAAAGTGAGTGATGTTCGTAAGATTTTTAAAGGGTGAAATATGATTAGATACTGGATAATTATTAATTTTCTTGGTTTTTCAGGAGGATTTTAGTTTTAATTATTGAAGTGACTGCTTATTTCCTAAATATTACCAACTCTAAATATTAATAAATGGTAGAACTTACAACTTTACAGACAGATATGTTTTTACCACCCTTATTAGAAGTAAGGATTTTAGTATAAATCAAGCCTTACATTAAAAAATGAAGTGGAAAATTTGCAGAAATTATACCAACCAGTTGCTCAGTTTAAAATGATTTTTCTCCCTTAAATAGAAGGTGGTAACAAAGAAAAAGAAGAAAAATAGATCAAGAATTACTAAATAAAGGTCTGCACTACAGCAAGTAGTTTCATAAACAGAGGTATCTTTTGTTTCTTCTGGGGGCACATTAAACCTGTAAGCACAGCAGAAGTGTGATTAGGTCTGCTCTCTGCAGAAATGGTACTGACGAGCTGACCCTTTCTGCACACAGCTGCCAGCACTACTGGGGGGTCAGAGTCCTCAGAATTCCTAGCTGATCTACCCTGCTTTCTGGGAGGGAGGGCTACCTTATAGAAGCAAAAGAACTGAATAGCTAACTGACAGATTGGACACAGACCCAAAATGAAACGAAAGAAGTGAATTTAAAATAAAGTTCCACTAACTAGGTCTTTGCTCTAGAAATATTCATGCTCTAATACTAACAGTAAAATAAGCTGATCAAAGAAAAAAATTAAGATCTTTTTCAAGTGAAAAAATATTTTAAATAGATCATAGGCTTATTTTTGCTAAAAAATGTAATATACATCTCATATATTTTTCAGGTAAAAAATATATTATTAAAATTTAGCCATAATTATCACCTGATAATTTTTCCAAACAGATGTCCCTTTGAATGATCAGAATAGTTTATAGTTGTCGGGTACAATATAAGTACAAAAGGTCACAAAAGAGGTCAAAACAGTATACTGTGTATACCCTGCCACTCTCACTGTTCTGAAATCTATTCGAGGGCAGGGCTCATGTCTTATTAGTGCCCCTACTTCCCTTGGTTTAATAGAGGCCCTTGCATGTAGTAAACAATGAACATCTGTTCAAGACAAAATCTGGATTTGGGGTTATTTTCTACAGAGTATTGTAGTATTAATCTTGTACTTAAAAATCAAGGAACTTGTGTACACAAAGGATTTGTTAAACATGCCTCACAAGGAAATAACAACTTCAGCTGAAACTGAATACTGAGATCCACAGGCAAAAACTGCCAAGTCTCTGGGGACCAGGTTCTCTGTCATCTTTAAATGTTCTGGAGTACCTACTGAACACCTACAATATAGGAGTTTGAGTGTTTACTGAATTAATTACAGTGTGAAAAATATTAGGGGGTCTTAGAGTATGAATTTTAATATACTACAGATGAATCTATTTAATTTCTTTTTAATGAACACTGTCACCCAGCAACTATTGCTTGTGTGCTCAGCTGTGTCTGACTCTGCGGGCCCGTGGACCCGCCCATGGTAGCCCACCAAATCCATACAATGCCATCTGGATATTTATTTCTAGTATACTTGCTCTTTAATATCTGAAGAGGATACAGGAAGACTGTATTTGAAATGCATACTTGAAATGGTTATAAAGCACTCATAACATGGTTTTAAAAAGGCATCATTGCTCACCCTGTTAGAGAGCCACTTATGGCTTTCTTAAGCAAGAAGTCCCATATACAGCATTTTTAGTAGATGACATTTTAATTTTCTAGCTCTAATCCTGGTTCTTCAATTCATGTCGAGCTCAGCTACACTGGACCAAAGAATGGATCACAATATCAAATTTGAAATATTCTTATTTATCAAAGAGTAAATGTTATAGATTCTCTTCAAGGTTCTGATAATGGCATGTGGGAAAATCTGAAAAAACAAAGTTCTATGTTCATTTGGCTAAAAGTTAACACAATTTCATATGCAATGAACTCTGAGGATACTCTACTGGCTCCATGGATACCAAATTCAATTTCTGCGAGGAGTGGAGTCAGAAGTCAGTCATTTATGTATCTTCATATATAAAAATATAAAACTTATAAAACAATCCTCCTTGTGTTAAGAGGATAGACAAATGGCCTATGATCATCTGTCAAGAATGCATTTTCAGAGATGTTGGCTTTATGTAAATAACTGCCACTTCCTCAGAAGCTGGTGACTTACTGAATTATCATCATAATTTTTACTTAAATAAGGTTTAATGCTTAATGGGGAGGACTAGGGAGTTCATGAATTTCTTATGTAGCTAATTTGATGGCAGAGAACATTGGGGACCAAAAGAAGATACAGCTTAGTGGTCAATCCTGCTAAGTATCAAAGATCCAGAAATCAAAGTCTTAAACTGAGGAAAGTTTGAAGCAAAGTTTGAGCTTTGTGCAGATCAGCATTTTTTGCTTTTTGACATAAAGCAACAGAGCTTACACCTGCTTAAAATTCAGTAGACTAGTGTGTGGGTTGATTTTGGGTAATTAATGGCAAGCAACACTCATGGTCCATTTCAGGGAGAGACACAGGGATTCTTTAAATACTTTTGCTTAGCACATGGCTGATGAAAGTGGAGACAAGGAAATATTCTGGTTTCTATTCAACTAAATACCAAAGTTGAAATGCTGGAGCAAGTTGTGAATCTGAATTAGATTCATCACTTCTTTTAGCCCTTTGATATCAGCAAACTCGGTTCCACAAAGAATTGGAGGCAGGGATATAAGATTACAAGGACCTAAAGATATAAAACAGCATGCCTAGTTAGAAAGTATAAACTCTTGTAAGAGATATTACCTAAGTACAAATGGCAAAAACACAATGATTAGGCAGATAAATCAGGATCCTTTCATGGAGATAAATCCACAATTCAGAGATACAAATGGGTTTCATCAAAGAGTAAAGTGTCTACTGAAAAGATAAACGCTTTCTCTAATAAAATGTAGTAAAATAATCTGGCAAACCAAAGGACATACAATTTAGAGAGAAAAAATGCTGAACACCATTATTCTAAAGAATTAATTCTATCACTTTTAAACTTCAGTTTCATTTCAGAATAGTCAGAGGTTTTCAGGGTGTTATAATCCATTCAAGCAGCTGCTGGAGGTGACACTGTAGGTTAAAACTGTAACCAAACCCACATAACTATGCTTTGATTTTTCTAGACAATTCTAAATAAAAGGATGCAGAGTAGGACTATTTTTCTAAGCAAATGATACGGTTAATGTCCAATCAACCTTTATTTTAATCTGATTATTTTATTGTCTCTATCAGTGGGTAAAAATAGGCAGAAATATCCCTGGTAGTCTGGATTAAAAAAAAAAGTCAATGTAAAAATAGCTAATCATTTTGCCAGCTTTAACATCTCTTTAGTAGCCCAAGAAGCAAAGGTTGGTCAAAATGAACCAAACTTGAAAAATAAGAGGATCAATATAGGTAGAGTCTACGGATTTTCTAGTGGTGATCAACTTCAGCGGTTGACTAACCTAGACGATAGAGAGCTCTACAGAAGAAAAGGCGTGGTAGACTTAGGTAAGGCAGATGGAAATAATAAGACAGACATAAATATATGAAGGAAAAAGGAAAAAGCAAGGAAAGGGAAGGAAGAAAGATGGCAGATATGAAAGGCAATGAATGTGGCAGAAAGAACACTGACCTTGGTTCTACATAAGACTGTGTGATAAAGCAATTCACTTGGCTCTTCTAAGCCCAGTCTCCCCTTCATATATGACATTGTGAGCTCAGAACTAAATTACCTCTGTAGTAGCCTCTAGCTCCAAAGAGCTAAGACTTTATCATGCAGGGCTGGGTGGGAGGGGGTGGTGATGAGGGAAAGAATGCAGTCACTGCAGTATCTAGAAGACAGTAAAGTTTTGCCCTGGCTTTAACAGTTGAAATGCTGATAATGGGGCAAGATCCTGTGCACACTCTAGTGAATAAGAATCACCTGAGTGTGTATTAAAATGCTCGCTGGGGCCCCACTCTTGGAGTTTCTTGTGCAGGAGGACTGGAGTGGGATTCCAGCAACCATATTTCAACAAGCTCTTAAATGACACTGAGGCTGCTGATCTTGGGACCACACTTGAAGAAACACTGTCCTAGGGAGTAGGTAACAGAGGTCAAATTAACACGGTTATAGAGGGGAAAAGTTGGCAAGATTTCTCTTATACTTTCTGGGGGAGGGGAAACCTGACTAGCTGCAGTAAAGTGAAAATAAGTGCTAGATCAAATAATTTGTTTCCTCTGCTGACCAAGGTTTTGTTGTTGACCAAGCTTAACAGATCATAGATGAATATAGCTGTTTAATATAATCATTTATAACATGTATGAACTGGGCACTAGATTTGCCAAGTTCTTTAGAACCTTCAAAATTATGTATGTCTAAATATTCTGGCAAAACCAGGATTAAAACTGGAAATTCTATTTATGGATCTTGAACAATACAAAGTAGTTATAATACATTACTTGGCTTTTTAAAAGAAAATCCACTTAACACTTAACTACATCTAATAACTTTTCCTTTTCAGATAATGAAAATTTAAACACAAAACCTTTTTAATTTTAACCACTTTAGAAAGATACCTTTCTGAGTATAAACATGACCACAAGGGAAGACTTCTGTCATTATTACTGTCACTATAATAAACACAATGGTGTCAGTTCTGTAATGACTTGAGTAACACCTCCAGGGTTGACCAGACTCGTAAGAAATCATCTGCTTTGACACTGAATGAGCCCAAGGTTCTGTACATTTGCTGTTTCTGCCATCTTGCTTATCTAAGCCCCATTTGAGCTATTAGCTATTTCTCAATGTATCCACCTGTTAGTTGCACGTTGATTGGTATACTTTCCACACTTGGACCTAAGAGTAACTTCTGAGTAAGGAATATGCTTATGGGCTTTAACATGCTATGTTCTTGGTGTGGCTTTTTTGTCTGGTTGCTTGTTTACTCCTAGATTTTTCAGGTTGCTGCTGGCAGTAGGGAATAGGGATGCTACTATACTTTGCAGATCTTTTGGATCAAGTAGGCTGTGTCACAGACACAGAAACACTAGGGCAAGATTAGTATATCTAGCAAGGGAATTATAATTATGTTCACTTACAGGGATGACCTGTCCCTGAGGTTACTTTTCCTGCCTTAACTCTTAAAAATGTTTCAACCTTGGAATATTTTATGTAAACACTCTATAAACATGTCAGTATTATTGTTAACTCTTTGAAAGTAGAAAGCTTTACAGAAACCAAAATTCAAATCAGCTACAAGGTAAAGAAGAAATGTAAGATGAATTCCATGATAAAAAGGAGCAAAATCTGCTGTAAACTATAACAAGGGAATTCCTAATGTTGTATAGTAATATTATTGCTCAAATTTATATAAAGAGTACATTTACTGACCTGGGGAATGCTGGGAAGTTGCAAGTGAGGTCATGAATTAGAAAGGTTAAGGTTAGCAGTAATACTAAGCTGGCTCTGCACTGCAGGAGGATAAGGAGATGTGGGTGTCAGGAGGGACTCCTCACTGGTTTCTTCATCAATTCCAGGCAAATACGTGTCAATCAAGGCATCAAGAAACTTAACAATAAGCTCAGCATAGTCTGGGATTTGTGTTTGCTGTAATGGAAAATACGAAATTATTTTAGCTCCATTCTTTTTTATTTTTTCTAAATCCCCTTTGAAGCCAAAAAAGAGTAATTCAATTTTTATTTTGGGTTTAATTTGCTGTTTTTCTTCTTTTATACTACAGATCGTTAAAAAAGGCGGGGGGGGGAGATGAAATAATATTTATAGACTACCATGGGACTTACAATTGGGAATTTTATTCAGCTTACACTTACGGCTTCCAGATGAACCTGCAATTACTGGAGGCCACGCATAGACAAAGACTGAATTAATCCTGAGACAATCCAATTGTCAAGAATGATGTCTAGACTATTTTCCAAAACAGGGAGAATGAGCAGAGCATCATTCCAGCTGCCATTCAGAGATTCAACTAACTAAACACTCTGAAGAGAATGGAGGGTTACTGGCAATCAAACCACAAAACTTTCTGCATGACACACTTATTTCTGTGACTTCAGGCCCATTTTGTAAGCGATAGCCTTTGCATATCAAGAGATATTCATTATTAATTAAATAAAATAAAACAAAACTAAACACTCAATTTTTAAAACAAAGTTTACACTATTTACATTGATTTGGCACCCCT
This sequence comes from Madoqua kirkii, assembly GCA_006408675.1. NCBI lineage: Eukaryota > Metazoa > Chordata > Mammalia > Artiodactyla > Bovidae > Madoqua > Madoqua kirkii. Next base: position 108,594 of record SJYC01026041.1, read on the forward strand.
ATCTCTAGAACACTGCACTAGGGGAAGAAATAGAAGTCCTGCCTTCAAGGAACCTCAATCAATTTGGAGAGAGAGTATATACAAAGAGAATCATTAAAAACATATTTATGTCACACTATATCAACAAATGCCAATCAAAACACAAACTGAATGGACCACATGAAGATAATTTCAGGGAAGAGTGAATCTAATGCAACAGCTTGGAAGGAAAAAAATGTTTTCACGAGGTAATTTTTTTTTCATTAGTAATTTTAAAAACAGATTTAATCAACATATAACATTGTATTAATTTCAGGTCATGAGGTAGATTTCAGCCATATGTAATGCTCTTTCCTAATCATAAGATATCTAAGTGTGTGCCTTGAAACTTAAACCGAAGTTGCTCAGTCGTGTCCGACTCTTTGTGATCCCATGGA
>SJYC01026043.1:0-37071 GCA_006408675.1 Madoqua kirkii
TAACTTTCATGCATTTTATATTAAAACATTTAACATTGTAATAATTAAATATTAAATTATTATATATAAATTATTTAACTAAAAGAGTTAAGAGCAACAGACTTCTTTCTCGTCCTTTCTCTTTCTCCATGTGCATGTATATTTATAAAGCACATATTTGTACATATATAAACAATTCCACAATTAATGTTACAAAAGTTGACTTTATTTTTGAAAAAAAATAGAGGTACATCTTCACTTCCTACCATACACTTAAAAATTGCAGTAAGATTGAGTATTTTACCACTAAAAATATTAGAAGCACAAAATAAATGTAACAAAAGGTGTCCAGATACATTTATAAAATGATGGAGGACAAAATAGTTTTAATCTTGTCACAAAATTCAGAAACTATAAATGAAAATAATACAGAATTATTTAAGGGAAAATGAATATAGCCAAAGACATTACATTCAAAGCTAGGAAAATTTAGCTTTGATATGTAAAAGACAAAAAAGACAAAAGGTTAGTGTAACAACTTCCAAATTAAGATGACCAGCAACTGAAAAACGGTGTGCAAAGAAAAATAAGAAACTTACGAAAAAACCATCAATCTCATCAGCAAATGAAGAAATAAAAATAAAAGCTAGAAATGGTTAAATACCTACAACTTTGCTAAGCATCAAAAGATGCCTTAGGACCAATATTTATGAAAGCATGGGGGAAATAGGCTCTCTAATAACTGGACATCTTCACAGACATCCAGTTAAATAGAACCAAAAATTGAATGCTCATATTCAATTGTTGTTTCAGCAATTTAACTTCCAGAAATTTATCTTATGGAAGTAGAAGAATGCAAAGATACATAAGGATTCCAACATTTTTTAAGGATTCTGGAGTTTTTTATTCCAGCATTTTTATTCCAGTCAAATGTTCACCAAGCATTATTTTAATTACAGTTCATGCACTCAGTGGATATCATGCAGCAGTTTAAAAGCTGAGATACATGTATATCCATATGCATGAAAGCAGTCCAAAATAAGGGAGAAAAACAAGTTCTAATATGTATGCCATAATCCAATGTTTGCCTTACAAAAATGCCTTTTACATATTGGAGGTGCAAAAATGTAACTTTCTTGAAAACTGAATTTGACCTTCTGAGGTTCTATTTCCATTCAGTGGTAGAAGATCACTCACTCATGCAGAGTAACTTAGAAAATTATTTTAAAGTTTAGTTTATTGAAGCTTAACTCCGTTTGCTTTGGAAAACGTCTCACTCCATTTTCTGTATTTTTTTTCCTTGGAAACTTCTCACCTAAGAGGAAACTCATGGAATTCTTGGCATTGGAAATAGGAGGTGTGTCTGTCTCTGAGACCTGCAATGATTCCAGGCTTATCCCACCTGGTGTCTAAGGGTTGACACCAGATACAACAAGCCAGTCATGCCTTGCTTTTGTGCGCTGCAGTGTGCCCCGATGCTGTCTGTGGTTCTGACAGGTACTCAGGCCATGAATTCCGGTGCATTCTATCTCCTCTATCCCCAACTCTCAGTCTTTTCCCATCCATCAGGTCACTCAGCAGTTTGTGGAATATAACATGACTTTTGGGGGGATGATAGTGCCAAGTGATTATTTTTTTAGGAGATAAAAAAGCATGACTCTCATCCAAAAATAAAATGAACACATGGCAGATATTTCATTTAGCTCATTAATTCATGAGGGGACCAGTAAGATGTTACAATCCAGTAAAAAAGGAAAATTGAAAGAAGAGTAGGATCTGGAATTGTTCCCATCAGTATTAAGCTGGAGCAGGGCAGCTGCCACCAGGAGGCTCCAAAGGACAGTAGGGATGCAACAGCTTTGAGCCTTGCTGCAAACCCAGGAAACCTCAGAAGGGAAGTTCCCTGCAGCTTGTCTTAATCATTTCATTGACCTTTAAATAACCTGATTCTGCATTGAAAGTAATTACATTTGTTGGACTTCAGTGTTGGGATTTACAATATTTGGTTGAGTACTGTCTTATTTCTCTTAAATCTGAAGTTACTCAACATCCAAATATGCAAACATCTGACTATCTTTATTATGTTCTCTACTATAGCACTTTTCTCAGCATTTACATATTGAAGAATTATTTTATTGTAAATTAGCTTCCTTTCATATGTTTTCCATTATATTACAGATAGAGAAAAATATTTCTTTTTAAAAAAGAAATATGAACTAGGTTGGTTACATTACTGAGAATCTCATTTCAAGATAGTAATACTTTTTTAAACTAAAAATTGTTATTAAAGGTAGGTACTGGCTCTGATATTGCACCATTCTGCTGCTTCTATCGGAGAAGGTGATGGCACCCCATGCCAGTACTCTTGCTTGGAAAATCCCATGGACGGAGGAGCAGTCCATGGGATCACGAAGAGTCAGACGATTATTTTATTGTAAATTAGCTTCCTTTCATATGTTTTCCATTATATTACAGATAGAGAAAAATATTTCTTTTTAAAAAAGAAATATGAACTAGGTTGGTTACATTACTGAGAATCTCATTTCAAGATAGTAATACTTTTTTAAACTAAAAATTGTTATTAAAGGTAGGTACTGGCTCTGATATTGCACCATTCTGCTGCTTCTATCGGAGAAGGTGATGGCACCCCATGCCAGTACTCTTGCTTGGAAAATCCCATGGACGGAGGAGCAGTCCATGGGATCACGAAGAGTCAGACGCGACTGAGCGATTTCCCTTTCACTTTTCACTTTCATGCACTGGAGAAGGAAATGGCAACCCACTCCAGTGTTCTTGCCTGGAGAATCCCAGGGACGGGGGAGACTGGTGGGCTGCCGTCTATGGGGTCACACAGAGTCGGACACAAATGAAGTGACTTAGCAGCAGCAGCTGCTTCTATGGACCTTTGCTCTAGACATTAAGGAGAGAAAATATCTTCAATAGTGACAGTGACATTGGGCTTCAGTTAGGTTTGTCTTCTGCATAATGGGAAGTCCTGGAACGCTTCCTGTTTAATGGCCTGGGTGGGGCTGATGACTCACTAGTATAGGTGATACTTGAAGGTGATACATGCCATTTCTGCTCCAAAATACTTGTATAAATGAATGCTGTGAACAATTAGTGTACTTCTTAATGATTATTTTGATAGCAGTTCCAAAACTAAAATATGGTAATTTATCTGGATGTATGCATATCATTATTCTGAATACATCATTCTTTTCTCTATTACTCTCTTTGAAATGGTCATTTAAATTTTACATAGTAATTTAATTTTAAAGTAAAATCTAATAGATCGCTCCAAATCTGAATTCAAGGTTCATGGTAAATTTGCATCTTCAAAATGCACAAATTTTTACATGAATGAAGCATTCAATTCATGTGTCCCCAAATAAGGCAAGATATGAGAAGAAAAGAATTAACAAAGATAGGATCAAGAATTACTAAATTCATATAAGAAGACAGTAGGAAGAATAATAAAACCCAAAATTATTGCTTGGAAAATACTAATACATTTGCCATCCTCCACCAAAGCTAATAAAAAAAGTAGAGGAAATAGAAGAAACATCAATACATTCATAGTGAGAAGGGACTATGCAGGGGTGGTTTCAATCACCAAGTTGTGTCTCCCTCTTTGCCACCCCATGGACAGGCTCCTCTCTCCACGAGATTTCCCACGCAATACTGGAGTGGGTTGCCATTTTCTTCTCCAGGGGATCTACTTGACCCAGGGATCAAACTTGGGTCTCTTCCTTGGCAGGATTCATTACCACTGAGCCACCTGGGAAGCCCAAGGTGGCTATAGCCGAGAAAGGGACTATAACAAATACAAAAGTGGTATTTGTTTTTTAAGCAATATGTTTTAATAAGAAAACATGTTAACACACACTCAGCCCTATGTTCAGGGGTAAATAGATCTCCCTGTAGGTGTATCAGAGGTAGCAACTACCAAACACATCTATAAGTGAACTCATACTCTTTTCCCTGCCTTCACCCCAAGTATGTCCCTTATCTAAATTTTCCTCTTAGTAAATGGCACCACTATCACGCTTCCCTGGTGGCTCAGAGGGTAAAGAGTCTGCCTGCATTGTGGGAGACCCCGGTTCCATCCCTCGATGGGGAAGATCCCCTAGAGCAGGAAATGGCAACCTACTCCAGTATTGTTGCCTGGAGAATTCCCATGGACAGAGGAGCCTGGTGGGCTAGTCCATAGGGTCACAAAGAGTTGGACACGACTGAGTGACTTCATTTTCATCATGCTTAATCCAGAGGCAAGAGAAATTTTATTTCATTTTCCCTTATAATACACATCCCATCAAATTGCTTTTATTTTTTATAGGTATCTAAAATAGCCCACTTCGTTTAATCTACACCAAGACCCTCATCTAAGCAAACACCATTTTTCACTTCAGATTCGCTAGTAGCACCCTACTGGTCTCCTTTCATCCACTCATGCCCCCATCCAAACTATCACCCAGTCAGCTCCCGATTTCCCTCCTCGCCTAGAAATCATTGCTCATAGCTCTTAGACTAAAGGAAAAATTCCCTAGGATGAATGATAGGGTTCTACCTAATATAGTTCCTAATCATCATTTTGATTCTAACCCCCCTTTTTTTCATGCTCCATGTATACACTCCTTCATGTACTTAAGAGCATGCTTTAAAATTTTTACACATGACCTACCATCAACGTTTCCATGCCCCTTTTTCATCTGGGTAACTTCTACACAGTCTTCAGCAGTAAACTTGAAAATTACTTTCTCAGAGGAGCCTTGTTTGATGTCCCTTCCCTTTTCAGACAAGGTTCAGTCCCCTTTCCCTATAAAATTATTACTAGTAACCTTACTGTAAGCTCTGTGAGAGTAGGCACAGGATTGAACTTTGGGGACCCCAACAGAAGAAATGATTCAAATAATGTACTCTAGTAACACCAAAAAAAAAAAGAATGTGAAATTTCCAGTTAACATCATAAATGTGATCTTAAGGCTGCCAATGGTGAAGACATAAGAAAGGGAGAAAAACAGTATTGGAAATTAGGAGGGGATCCTTTTAAAATAGTGGCAGAATATTTAGTAACACTAACACCTACAGGAACGTGGAAGAATTTTAAAAATGTGCCTACAGGCTGGGTAGTTTAACTAAGATCTCCAGGTATAATACTGCAGCTTTGGCCTGTGTTTTTATAGACACTTATAATAAAATGCAACAGGAGAGAGATTAACTAAAGAAAGGATTGTTAAATATAAAGGACCCAGGAACTGTTTGGTTTGAAAACTATCAACTTCTAAAAATAGTAGAGTGCTAAGTAAAAATGACTTTGGGCAAAGAACAAATTGAGGACACTGTCATGAAAACATGATCTAAAGATGAAGCTAAGTTTATAACCAGATAGTATTTTCTTCATATTTCAGAAACCCTTAACTAGGTGCCTCCAAGAACCATCCAAACAGGGCTTCTAAAAAATGAGTTGTGTTGTCCTTGCTATAAACATGTATACATTTGTCTGTGGACACAAATTTTCAGCCTTTGGTTAAGTACCAAGGATCTCAATTGCTGGATGCTAAGAATGTGTTTAGTTTTGTAAGGAACACCAAATTATCTTATAAAGTAGCTGAACCATTTTGCATCACCATCAGCAATGAATGAAAGTTCCTATTGTTCCATATCCTTGCCAGCATGTGATGTTATCAGTCTTTTAAATTTTGCTATTCTAATAGGGGAGAAGGAAATGGCAACCCACTCCAGTACTCTTGCCCAGAGAACCCCATGGATGGAGGAGCCTGATAGGCTACAGTCCATGGGGTCACAAAGAGTCAGACATGACTGAGCAACTTCACTCATTCTAATAGGTATATGGATTGCATCACTGACTCAATGGACATGAGTTTGAGTAAATTCTGGAGTTGATGACAGACAGGGAGGCCTGGCATGCTGCAGTCCATGGGGTTGCAGAGCTGGGCATGACTGAGCAACTGAACTGACTGATTGAATAGGTTTATAGCGGTATCTTATTTTACTTTGATTTTCCTTAATATATGATGTTGAGCATCTTTCTGTATGTTTGCCATCTATATATTTTCTTTAGTGAACCACCAGTTCAGGTTTTTTACCAATTAAAAAAAAATTGTACTTCTTAAATTATTATTGCTTAATGTTGAGCTCTCTGTATATTTTGGGAAAGCGTGCTTACTGTCATCTTTTGCCAATATTTTCTGTCTGCAGCTTGTCTTCTCATGCTCTTCACAGCATCTTTCACAGAGCAGATACTTCTAATTTTAATTGTCTAGTTTATCAATTATTTCTTCAATGGATCATGCCTTTAGTGTCGTATCTAAAAAGTCCTTGCCAAACTTGAGGTCTTTTAAAGCTTTTTTTTAACCTTTGTTAACTTTTAGATTTGTAGTTTTGCATTTTATACTTAAGTCTTTGCTGCTACTGCTAAGTCGCTTCAGTTGTGTCTGACTCTGTGCGACCCCATAGACAGCAGCCCACCATGCTCCTCTGTCCCTGGGATTCTCCAGGCAAGAACACTGGGGTGGGTTGCCATTTCCTTCTCCAGTGCATGAAAGTGAAAAGTGAAAGTGAAGTCGCTCAGTCGTGTCTGACTCTTAGCGACCCCATGGACGGCAGCCTACCAGGCTCCTCCATCCGTTGCCTTCTCCGATTTATGTCTTTAATCCATTTCAGTTCTTGTTAAGAGTATAAGTTCTGTGTCTAGATTCATGTTTTTACATGGAGATATTCAGTTGTTCCAGTACCATTTATTTAAAAGACTGCATTTGTTTCATTGTATTGGAACAAATCTTGGTTCCCTTCTCAAAGATCAGTTAACTGTGTTTGGGCAGGTTGACTTTTAGGCTCTCTATTCTGTTCCATTGATCTACTTGTCCGGTAACTCACCAGTATCAGACTGTCTTGATTTTAAAGTTGGATAGTGTCAGTTCTCCAATTTTGTCCTTCTTAATTATTGCATTGATTATTCTGGGTCTTTTTCCTCTCCATGAAAACTTTAGACTCTGTTAATATCTATAAAATATCTTTCTGGGATTTGGGTTGAGACTGCATTCAATCTATAAATCGATTTGTGAAAAACTGACACCTGACAATATACACAAACTTGGAATATCTTTTCATTTATTTATTTTCTAATTTTTCAATCAGAATTTTTAGTTTTTCTCATATAGATCTTGTCCATGTTTTGTTAGACTTATATATAAGTATTGAGTTGGTCAAAAAGTTCATGTGAGTTTTTCCATAAGATTACGGAATAAACTTTTTGGCCAATCCAGTATTTCATTTTGGAGAAGGCAATGGCAGCCCACTCCAGTGTTCTTGCCTGGAGAATCCCATGGACGGAGGAGCCTCGTGGGCTGCCATCTATGGGGTTGGACAGAGACACGACTGAAGTGACTCAGCAGCAGCGTTTCCTTTAGCACTAATGTAAATAGCGTTGTTTTTAACTTCACACTCCACTTGTTCGTTGCTATCAGAAGGTGATTAACTTTTGCACATTAATCATAACACTTACCTTTCTCTAATTGATTAGTTTGTTTTCTGTCGATTTGTTCAGATTTTCTATGTACACATACTATCTGCAAACACAGACCATTGTATTTCTTCCTCCTTCACCTGTATATCTTTTTTCTTGGCTTCAGTTCAGTTCAGTTGTCGCTCAGTCATGTCCGACTCTTTGTGACCCCATGATTCGTAGCACGCCAGGCCTCCCTGTCCATCACCAACTCCTGGAGTTCACCCAGACTCACGTCCACCGAGTCAATGATGCCATCCAGCCATCTCAACCTCTGTCCCCTTCTCCTGTCCCCAATCCCTCCCCGCATCAAAGTCTTTTCCAATGAGTCAACTCTTCGCATGAGCTTAGCACACTAAAATAGTAATTTTTCTTTTCTTCTACTTATTTTGATTTTAATTTGCCCTTTTTATTTCCCTAAAGTGGATGCTCAGATGATTAATTTCAGATCTTCTTCCTTTCCTAATATACACATTCACTGCTATAAATTTCCCTCTTAGCACTGCTTTCACTACATCCCACAAATTTTGATAGGTTGTATATTCATTATTTCATTCAAGATATTTTTAAATTTTCCTTGAGATTTCTCCTGTTATGCATATATTATATAGAAATTCTTTACATCTAAGTATTTGGGGAGTTTCCATCCAAAGTTTTAAAGAAACTGATAGCATCTGGTATTGGTGAAATATTCTCATACACGTGGGACCATAAACTGATATGATTTTGGGGGGTATGTTTTCTGCTATTCTCTACAAAAAAAATTTTTTTATGTACATTCCCTACGGTGCAGAAAAGCTAAACAATTAGAAACGTAACGTTCATAAAAATTTAATACTGTTTATTAGTTATTATAAGCTATGTTGCAGGGACAAATGAAACACAAAAATCTTACCATACACACAGTAAATGTTTATTTCTTGATCATGCTATATATTCATTATAGGTTGGCAGGGATTTTGCGCTACAGAGTCATTCCAGGTCCCAGGCTCATGAGGACATCATTTTCTTCATGTTCACATCTCAGTGCTTGGCTTTCATGGGGAAAAAAGACCTGGATAGTAGTAGCACAGGAGCTTTTTACTTCCTCCGTCTGCTCAACATCTGCTTACAGGCCACTGGCCATGATGTACCACATGGACCTGCTGAACAGAACTGTAGTCTTCCCACAGCCCAGGAAGCAGAATGTGAGACATTAATGGGTTCTAAACATCTCTATCTCAGCTATACAATTAGGTAGCTAAGTATTTATCAACTTTGGATCTCTTTCTCTAATGTACTGTCAAAACAAAAAAAACAAAACCCACAAAAACCACCACCACTAAATACGCTGTGTTTAGCTAACTTTATTTTGTGAAAAGAAATATCTCCATGTTTCTGGATAATATTTTCAGTTATTAAGTTCTGCTCTTTTATTCCTCCCCATCTCCTTGCTTTTCTTTCTTTCTCTTCAGACAGATCAACAGCTCTGGTGTTTCCTATTTTGAAGAGGAATGGGAAAAATGATAGCAGAGGACTCAGATTAGATCAGTCGCTCAGTTGTGTCCGACTCTCTGTGACCCCGTGAATTGCAGCACGCCAGGCCTCCCTGTCCATCACCATCTCCCAGAGCTCACTCAGACTCACGCCCATCGAGTCGAGGATGCCATCCAGCCATCTCATCCTTTATCATCCCCTTTCCTGCTGCCCCCAATCCCTCCCAGCATCAGAGTCTTTTCCAATGAGTCAACTCTTCGCATGAGGTGGCCAAAGTATTGGAGTTTCAGCTTTAGCATCATTCCTTCCAAAGAACACCCAGGGCTGATCTCCTTTAGAATGGACTATGGACTCCAAAATCTACATCTTCAGTCCTGAGAATGCATGCTGAGCTTCATGCATCAATCACACAGCCACTTCCCAACTGCACAGCTCTCCTTGGGTGGCTCAGATATTTCAAAATGTACCATCTTCTTCCTGTAAACGTGCCCATCATCCACTCAGTGTCACTGAGGTCAAGGTCATAACCCAAGGAATGACTTCATTACACAATCACCAGGTCCCAAACACCTCGATCTCCAGCCGTCTCCTTCTTTACTCCTCCACGACCACCTTCATCCTTCATTAACGTGACAGCCTCTGATCCTGCCATTTGCCTCCAGGCCTCCTCTTTAATTTATTTTGATGCATAAACCAGACTCTGTCACTCCTTTACATAAGCCCTTTAACACAGTCCACTTATTGCACAGGATAAAATGACTTTCAAAATCACTCAGGACATCATACCTGCTGCCTTTCAAGCTTCTTTCTCATAGTCCTTCTTTCCAAAATACATGCATTCTCTCGCCAAGCACTTACACATCTTGACTGGAATTCCTATTTATGTTGGATTCATGTCCATTTTTCTAATGGGGTGTTTTCATGGGCCCTGGTTATGGGGGTAGAAGTTGAAGAGCCTTTCAGAGCCATACCTTCGTGCAACTCAGGCTCAAGGAGTGGGCCTTGAGAGGACAATTCCCGGCATCCCAAGAGGAAGGCTTTTTAGCCTCTCAAAGGTAGTTCCTCTCTCTGCCTTCTTTATCTCTTTATCTTCCTTTCTTTGTCATGCAATACTTTCCTTCATAGCATTTAATACAACTCGTAATTTTACTTTTAACTTACTTCTCCCCATTATCTCCCTCACTCTTATTGAATTTTAAGGTTCATTAAAGATCTTGCGTATCTCCTTTACAGCAGTATCCCAAGGGCCTAGGACATAGAGGGCCTCAAAAATGTCCTTTTGGATGCATAAATTAAAAGAAAAAGTGATAGGAATAACAATGACAACACTTAATTATGTTCTTACAGTTCTCAGTCAAGAACCATTTAGTAAAGGGACCATATTTTCAGCTTTGTTCTAGTCACTTGAATTCATTTAAAGGAGGTGGAAAGTATCAGACTATCTCATTCTCAAAGAATGTCTAATCTAGCTCAGGATATAGGTATACTTGCAACAATGTAAATCCTACAGAGAACAATTCAGGTGCCTGCCCATGACCTATATTATCTATTACTTTTACTTTACTAGGTTCTTTAAAGGACTTTTAAAAATGCAATGCATTGTACTGATCAAGAAACTCATCATTTGTTTGGAGAGCCAAGATAGGTACATATAAGGAATTAGGAATTACAACATAAAGAATAAATAATTAGGTTCAAAAAATTCTCTAGACAACAAATATCAGACCCCCAACTTTTCCTCTGAGACACAATTTCCTCATGTGTAAAAATATCATTGCAAAGATAAAAACACAAATTATATAAATGTAGATAACATTATAGATTCAAAACATAATATTAAAAATCAAAATAAATAAGCCACAGAAAGCACAAATGTTGTATCATTTGCAGCCCTTGTCCTTGTTTTTTCATTGCTCCTACTTAATTTTACCTGCAACATTCTTACACATGAAGGGAAACCTGTATCAGGCTTATGGAACTAAGGAGCATTTCTTGTGGCTCACCTATTTTCTTTCATTTAAACAGGCTAGTATTAATAAATACTATTTAGCGCTGTGTGAAGTGAGGTGGATAATACAAAATGAAGGAAGATTCCTTTCCTGAAAGAAAGATGAAAGTTAAGAGGTTAAGATGCAAAACAAGCAAGACTAAAGCTTTGCCCCCTGATGCCAATGGGAAGACATTGAAGGTTTAATGGAAGAAAACATAAAATCGCTTTGTGACTGTCTGTTTGACAGGTAATGGGCTCAACCAGCATCTGTGGTCTAGCTTCCATCCCACAGGAGAGATTCTTACTTTTTACTTATTTCTGTATTCCTGAAATAGTTAGGTTTGTGTAGCTTTTACAATCACAAAACGCCCTCTCTTTATAGAGAGTACACAGAAACAACAACACTTCTAGGGAAGTATCAAGCCCCACATTCTGAAACTATTGTCATATCTAGAGAAGTTTTTAGGATTTTCAATACGAAAAAAGTTAAAATGTAACTTCAGTGAGAACAGATTAGTGGTTGCTAGGAGTCAGAATGGGGGTGAGAGAGTGTGTTTACAAAGGTGTCACAGGAGAGGTCCTTGTGGAGGCCGATCCTTGCTCTGTTCCTTGTCTGTATCCGTGTCAGTATCCTAGCTGTGATGTCATACTCTGGTTTCACAAGATATCACCACTGGGAAAAACTGAATTAAGGGTACAAGAATCTTGTCATACTATTTCTTACAACTGCCCATGAACTTAAAATTATCTCAAAAGTTTAATTTTAAAATAACAGCAACATTATAACCAACTGGATAAAATCAGAATTCATGAGCCCAAATTAGTATAAATAAATGAATAAGTAAATGGGAGAGGACAAAGCTTTTTTTCAAAGCAGAGAGCTAATACATTAAAAAAAGAGAGAATTAGAAATTCATTTGGCAACCATCAGTGAATTATTCATTCATCCAAGAAATATCAATGGATGGTAAAGTCAGATGGTAAAATTTGATGAAGAACAGAATATTTCCTACAAAATGCTTATTATAAAAGAAAAAATAGCACCCCCCCCCCCCAGTGGAGAACCATGGCAGACAACATCTTAAGAAACTGAGTTAACGTTACTAGTAACAGAACAAATCATCATGTGCTCCTTGACAGGACGCAGTGAGAAGAGCACAGCAACATCTTTCCTATGGACACTGAAGTCTGAATTTCATATAATTTTCAAGTTTCAAGAAACATTCCCTTTCCTCCCTCAATCACTTTCAAGTGATTTTTAAATGTAAAACCCATTCTTAGCCCACAGATCATACAAAAACAGGTAGATTTGGCCCAGTAGGCTGTAGTTTATCACTCTCTACTTTAGATTGTAATTGATCTTTACCTGCCATATCATTAAACAGATTAACAGTAAGTAATCGGTGAATATGAGCACTATCAATCAAAGAATCAGAATTTTTATTTAGACTATACAAAGTACAGGCGAATGGTACAGACTAACCGATCCCTGCTGTGGAAGACTGAGGACTTGGTTTGGCTCTTCGTTACACACATTTCTTCTGTCAGATGGTGCCTAAATTCAAGTCCATCCCAACACAAAGAAACAACCCCAAGCCTTGTTTGAGATTAGGTATACAGCTCACTTTGTGCTAAAAAATAAGCAATTTGTTTCCAAAGGTCTTATAATAATGAAGGGACCTGATAAAGTATTTGTATGTTTTTTATCTAGCACAAGTCACACTCTGGGTTTAAGAAGAAAGGCTGGAAACAATATCACAAAATTCCGTTTTAGAAGTTGAGAAACTCATGGAATAAATGAGAAAGATGATGAACAATGGAACATAAAGCAATAGTTAACTGGGAAAGAACATGAAAAAACCAGTAAGACTCACTAATTGTATAATGTCAGTTGAGGTTTTGAATCCAGGAAATTATGTTTTCACTGGAAACAAAACAAAACAAATAGCAATAAAACATGGTTAATTTGTAAATAAGAGTTTTGAGGCATTTGATTCTAAGTCTTACAACTACCTAAATTTAAATGTTCAGAATCCTATTTCAAATACTCACTGAGACATTCATTTGAATAAATGTTGTTATTTGTTAACCTTGTTATTTTCCCCCAACATCTTAGCAATATATGGAAAAGACTATAATTAGCATATAACTGGGAGGTACCTATCACTTTTATCTTCTTAGTTACTAAAAATATAAAGATAACCATAAGTTTATAAACTCCTGGTGAGAGTTAACCATAAAGTTGTCATAAAGTTTTTATAAAGTTAGTTTTTCCAAAAGAAACTCATTCACATAGTTAAACTGCTGGGATGAAGTATTATCCCAAGATGTTATCTCTCCTTTCAGACAGCATAAACCACCAACTCTCAGAACTGAAGAGACTTATGACTCGGAAAAACAATTCTGAGCTGGGGAGGCATATGGTGGGTTCCCCTCTGAGTTTAAAAGCCCCTGTGGCAGGAATAGAAAAGAGGTCACAAAAGCAGACAGCATGCGGTGCAAAGATGAGTCGTGAACAAGGGGAGCGGCCCTGACCGGAACCATGCACTGCCGAACACTGGTCGAGAATGATTTATTAAAGTCCAAGATGCACGTTGTTAAATTTCAAATAGTCCACATCTTCAGGGTGTGCATGATAAAAGTCCAAGTTCATGTCTTTCCTTCCTCTATAAAAGGCTCTATGTTTTGCATAAAATCTGTGCAGATGCCTCTGCTAACGGGCTCCCCATACTCCTTTTGATTTGGGCACCTGGTAAGGGTGCCGTCTGCTCCGATGGTGGCCATGCACTGACTTCCCCCTTCCTGAACAGACGTTCTTCTCCTGGACATCTCTCTCTTAAACGTACTCCTAACTTTCCCACACCTGCTTCATGGCATATGACTACAAACGGGTGCAATAATGAGTTTACCTGGACCGTTAAATAGGTATCACCTAACGGTGGGGGGGGGGCCCTCAAGAACGCACAGTAAGCATCTAGTCACATACCGACACACTCAACCCATTTGCTACAGAAGCTGTTTAATATGAAGGTGATCTTTTATTCATTTGGCATGTTTGATTTCTTTGAATTTTCTTCAATTCCACATTAAAGTCGTGGTTACCAAGAGCTGGCTGGCTCATTGTTGCTCAAATGAAATCTGGAATTGCTAAATATATTAAGTAGGGTATCCTGGCTGTTTGTGACAACAGACTGTTTCCAGTCCATTTTGTTATATAAAAATGTCACTCTCAACTAAAGTTACCACTGCATTTCCTTTGTAAAAAGGTAATTTAACTGGCTTTCCTCACTGTTGCCACCCACATAGGGCAAAAGTAGGAAATCTCCTTTTATAAAAGATAAGAGCATAAAAAGACATTTCACATTTTTTAAAAAAACATCCTTCATGGGAATGTATCCTAAGTAAATAATCCTAAGTAAATAATTATATGGACAAAGTTTTATGTACATAAATTTTTGCAACATTATTTATAATAGTGAAAATTAGACATAAAATAGTGAAAATCAGACATAACCAACAATACAGGAATGGTTAAACTGAGTTGCATCCATTAAATGGAATATTATATAGCCATTCAAGTCATGTTTTTGTAAAATGTTTAATGCCATAGGAAAATGTGGCAATTCTGCAGTGGAAAAAAACAAACTGGTTATAAAATTGTTTACAGTATGACTGCAATTATATATAAAGGGATATAATATACACATAGCACACACAGGGGGAAAAGCTGTTAACTGTGGTTACTTCTGGGTTGTGATATTATCAGTATTTTTTCTGTTTTATACACTTCTGCATTTTTCAAGTTTTCTACAATGTGTATTATAATACAGAAAAACACAGGTTATTAAAAAACTCCTCTGATGAACTGATAATTAGAATGTCCTCAGGTACCATAAATATGTGGGACCATACCACTGTGCTCATCCTCTATAACTTTAGAGTACATATTCTTCTGATAATAAACTTACATTTCCTGTTTCATACATGTCACAACACTTTAATTTTTTTAAAAAAGGTAATATTGTGATTAGATAGATCATTGTTTCATAACCTAAACAAATACTGGCTTTGACATCTAGGTTTTTCTATTTCCTAGAACATTTAAAATTAACACTCTTGTCTTTTTAAGTATGGCATACTGCATACACAGATTTTCATGCATGCTTTCTAAGAACGTAATTCTAATTTACAGTTTTCCTAACATAAGGAAAAAAGTGGAGTTATAAATCATTTAAAAACAGTCTACAGTCTTATCCCTCACAAGCATGCTGATAGGCATAAACATGTTTATTAAATGAAATGTATCCTTTAAGAAGAAAAAAAGGGAAGCCTGCATGTAATTGTGGGTTCAATTAGTCAGAATTTATTCTGACTTGCACCAAACCACACAAAAACTTTTGAAGACTGGTTAGTGTAGTGTACACGGACACTCCAGAGTCTGTGTGTGAATTCCATCGCAAGATCTCCACTTTCTACTTTCACAAGGAATGGGAGCAGGATGAGGGGTATCACATAAGCTAATTTTTCAATATATGTCAAGTCTTGGTGGGTCAGGAACAAATACTGCCGTGGGTTAGTGTTTTAAGTACATGAATGTATTTTTCCTCTCTCTCTCACACCCTACCCTGCCCTGGCCTTTCGGGAGGGGGAGGCTGTTCATCCCTCAATAGATGATGGCTGCCTCTCATCTTGGTTTCTTTCCTAAACCACGGAGTGGTCATTGCTGTGAACTCCAGCCAGGATGGTGTGGTTGAGGGAGGAAGCCGAGCGGTCCGAGCCCTCCGTGGGGCCGCTGGTGTTCTCACTGCGCTGGCAGCAGAGGATCTGCCTGAAGGTGGCGCTCATCTCCTTGTCGCGGTAGGAGTAGATGATGGGGTTCATGGCAGAGTTGAACTCGGCGAGCAGAAGGAAAAACTTCTCGTAGGCCAGAACGTCACACTGCGGGCAGCACACGTCGAGAAGTAACAAGACCAGTCCAGGAGTCCAGCAGATGATAAAGGCACCTGTAGGGTCGAGGAGCGGGAACGGGAAGGTTTAAAACCAATACAGTATTGTAACGTAGAATAAAGTAAAAATAAAATTAAAAAAAATTTATTAAGAGAGAGAACAGAAAAATAGAATGATGAAGGGAGCACCCATATGGTGAAGTGATTTCAGCTCAAGGTCAAAATAACGAGCTCCAAAGGCATCAGATCATCTTTTGAAATAAAATGTTCATTTTCTGAAATAATCAGAAAAGGTTCTGACAATAAAAATGAGCAATTGAATAAAATCTTATTAATTCAGAGCGAGTGAAGTAGCTCAGTCGTGTCCGACTCTGCGACCCCGTGGACAGTAGCCCGCCAGGCTCCTCTGCCCATGGGATTCTCCAGGCAAGAACACTGGAGTGGGCTGCCATTTCCTTCTCCAGGGGATCTTCCCAACCCAGGGATTGAACCCGGGTCTCCTGCATTGCAGGCAGACGCTTTATCCTCTGAGCCACCAGGGAAGCCCTAGGCCCTTACTAAATTGACTATTTATGAGACATTGATGATTATTTTTAACAAAAGAGTTTGCTAAGCAACTGAGATAGGAAATAGAGACATTCAGCATTTAGGATACACACTTTGATGCTTATAAAAATATCATGTTTTATAGCATAAGATTGTTCTCAGGAAAAATCACTGTGACGCTCTCTCATTTTAGTTAAAGCACAGTTTCTGGATTCAGTTTGACTGCAGATCCTTGCTTTGCTATTTATTAAAGTGGATGAATTTAGGCAAAATACTTTATTGAAGTATAGCTGATACAATGTTGGGTTAGTTTCATGTGTATAGCAAAGTGATTCAGATGTATATACTTTTTCAGATTCTTTTTCCATTATCGATTACTATAAGGTTGCTGAATACAGTAGCTTATGCTATACAATAGGTACTTATTATTGGCAAATTAGTTTTCTTACCTGTTTTCTCGTCTGAAAAGTAGAAAAAATTACATTTACCTCATTTGGTTTATTGTTAGGAGTAAATGAGTGAGTCAGTGAAAGTTGCTCAGTCATGTCAGACTCTTTGAGACTCTGTCTATGGAATTCTGCCAGGCTTCTCAGTCCATGGAATTCTCCAGGTAACTCTACTGGATTGGGTAGCCATTCCCTTCTCCAGGAGATCGTCCCAACCCAGGGACTGAACCCAGGTCTCCTGCATTGCACACAGATCCTTTACTGTCTGAGCCACCAGGGAAACCCAAGAATTCTGGAGCAGATAGCCATTCCCTTCTCCAGAGGATCTTCCTGACCCAGGAATCGAACTGGGGTCTCCTGCATTGCAGGTGGATTCTTTACCAGCTGAGGTTCCAGGGCTAAAAAAACAATCACTCCATGTATCTTATCAGAAATAATAACAATAGTATCACTATTATCTGCTCCATAACACAAGCCTGTTTGGAAGTAGCAATTTCCAGTGATAAAATGTATATTTACTTTGATTTTTAATCAGCTATCACTTAAATGGGGCTTTTCTATATGCTTTACAAATATTAACTCATTTCCTCTGCACCATAAGCATACGAGATAGAAACTGTTATCCTGCCACACAGAAAGTACAATACCCTGCTCAGGGCCATGGTCCTGGAAAGTGGCAGACCAGAGGCAACCCCAAGGGTGTCTGCTCTTAAAGCCTGGCTCCAAAGTCTGTGCCCGACAATGTTATATTCCCACTTCTTAAATTAATAACATTAAATTTTTTAAAGCCAAAATTGTATGCTTTAGATGTTTCCCTATTTAAATTATCTTGCTTTCCCAACTCTTCTAACTCATGAAGATTTTACTGTAACTATAAAAGGATAGAAAGTAAATTATATTCTTAATTCCAATTTATTTAGCCACTGAAGTCATTCATTTGGCTTCTAGAGAAAATCTACCACTGTGTTACCCCCAGGATGAGCTGGGGATCCTTGGCTAAGAGAACATGATGGGGTGGGTGAGGTCTTGCTCCATTACGTCTCACTTGATGGGCCCCTTATGTGTTAACGTAATCAGGCTACACAATGAGCAGACAGGGAGCGTGGATAAGCCCAGAAGTGCATTGGAATATTTTGATTTAAATGGTACTGGCTTAGGGGGAGGGAGGCTTGGGTTGGGGTTGAGAATCGGACTAGCCTCAAGGAGTGAGTTTCACAAAATGTAAACAAATGAGATTTAGTCTCCCAAACAGCCCAGTATTGAATGTGAGCTTTCTTTTTTGAAACTTTTCAGCGGGGAAATGAAAATAAAGAAAGGAGCAAAGTACCCCCATAAAGCTCTTTGTTTAAACACAAATGTCTATTGGTTTTAAACTGCTGTTCACTTTGAAGACTGGCCAAGGTGCTTCATTTTCTAATAAATACAATACCTTAGATGTTCCTTAGAGAGAAAAGAAAAAATATTTCAAATATCAGGAGATAATAGCCATGGAGCTATTTGAACTTCAAGTAAAAATGTTAATAAAGCATTCATTCCAAGTCCTTGAATTTCCTTGCTTGAAAATCACTCAGAAAGCTAAACATAAAGGAAAATCAAAGGAATGCCTCTTAAGTTTCAGATATAATGCATTATTCATTGAGAAGCTGGGAAGGGAATTATTCTCAGGATGGAAAATGCTGGGATGGAAAATACATAGTCCCATTATTCCATTTACTTGGAAACTAAAAACATGCAGGCCTTTCATGAATGGCAGAGCATTCTTTCAAGACTCCTTTTCCCTGTCTTTCATCAAAGCTCTAATTGAGCTCAAATTCAGAGCTGGATTAGATACCAGCAACATGCATCTCAATAGATGTATTTTAAATAACATGATCTTTTTTCCTTTCTAGGCAGCAGAAGGGAACATCCTTATTCTCATGGATTTGCTCAAATTGTCTTTCTTCAAAAGTAACAGAATTCAAATACAGTCCTTTGTTATGTATAACTTCTTCTATTTTTAAATTCAAAAAGAGCAAGATTTTTGTGATAAAAGCCACGGTCTCCAGAACTAGTCCAGTGGGTTTTACCAACCACGCAAGAAGCCTTGCCAGATTAGAGAAGTGAAGTGGGGACTCTGGCCTGACCGGGAGCGAATGCACACGGGTGTTTCATCGAAGAACTCCAAGTCCTCTCCCTTCTTCACAACCACACCGTTCCAATACTCAGTCTTTGGATCTTCACGACCCAACTAATTTAAGAGACTCAGGACAGACCTCAAAAACTAACATGTAAAATCAATCACACAGAGCTTTTCTTTCTTTTCCCTTCCCCACTTTTTCACAGAGGTATGAGGACCAAACTGACCGAAAGCTGAAGGTGGACTATTGTATGGAAAAGAGGCCCTGGAAAATTCCTAAGTGATCAGGCTTCTCAACTATAGTGATTTGGATAGTATGAGATCAACTTTGCTCAAGTTATGGATTTACGATCTGGCTTCTTAAAACAAAAACTACATCCAACCCCCTTTAGTAAAAAGGAGCCAATCATCATCCATTCAGGTCAGAGAACTTGAGAAGTGCACTGGGGGACCCTGGATCTGTAATCTGTGCACAGTCTACCTGTACATAATCTGAGGAGAGTCAAGTGCATACCCATAACACAGGCTGATGATAATGAAAAGAACCTCCAATCTCCACATGTGTCAAGTAGAGAAACAGTAGCTCCTGGCTCCCTCCACTGGGTGTGATGAGGATCAAACTGAGATATAACATTATACAAAAAAGCACTGCCTCTCTACCCGACCACACTCCCTTCTGCCGACATGGGAGGCACAGCGCATGTAGGCTGGTGTAGCACAGGACCAGGGCAGAGATCCTCCAGGGCAAAATGTGGAAGCATGTTTCACACCACGAAGACCTGGCATATCAGAATGTTCTCAGACACCACCCCAATTATAAGAGATTCCTAATACCTGAAGATGGATATGACAAGAATAACAGAAAGGAAAAGAGAGGAACATAGAGAAGCAGAGGAAGGCCCAAGTCATTTTGGAGTTCCTCATGGGTCGACTCAGTACCTACTGAAGATAATGAATAAAATATTGTGGTGCTCACAGAGACAGTCCTTTACGTAGTTTGTATATTTCCAGAACATTTCTGATGGATGGATCCCCAGATTAAGGCATAAAACCAAGGAATGTTATGCAACAGCATGAAAGAAAGAGGAAGCACAAGTAGTTTGTCATTGATTATTGTAAAGTCCGAAGCAGAAGTACCAGAAGAGAAGATGTTCAGGATCATACATAGCCTGGCAAAGACATCTGGAGCTTTTCCAACACTAAGTCTCAGAATAGCCACATACTATAATATATGGCTGAGAACATGTAAGAAATACTGATCTTCATCTGCCCTACAGAGTTTAGTTTCATCAGCCTCTTTGGCCAGAATCTGGTTTAATATATACAACACTAAAAGAGAAAGGAAGAGAAAAAAATGATTGAGATAAAGATAAAAGCAAAACCAGATATTTCCAAATTCTAGAGGAGAAAGAAGAACCTGAACAGAGGCAGTGGCAATGAGAAGAGAAATATGAAAAGACTGGCAAAGTATTTCAGAGATGGGCTGAGAGTGATTTCTAGATTTTCCATTTGGGAGAAGGAAGGATGGTGCTACCTTTCACTGCAGGAAGAAACACAGGAGAAAGTTTTGGCTGGTGTTTTCTGATGGGAGATGAGGACACAGATGATGCCCTTGGTTCTATTTAGCTTTAGCGTGAGGTAACTGCATGAGTTCAGATGGGAGGTGCCCTAAAGGCATCCTGATGGGCTCATGGCAATTTGAGTCCTGAAAGACTCTCTCGGTGGGTTGAACAAGAGTGGGTACGTTCTGGACAATTTGCCAACATCACAAGTAACATGGGGAGAAAACTACTCAAAATATGTTGTGGGTTGGGATAAATAGCAGAGCAAGTTTCATTCCTTTCTTCTGCATCTGTCAAATCGATCTGTGAGGGCCCCGGTGCCCACAAAGATGGAAGGAGAGGTGCTGGAATGTAGAAGCAAAAAACAGGGAGGAAAGAGGCTGTTTTAGAACAAGAGGTCACAGCTGCAGAACCAGATCAGATTACCACACCTTCCCTGAAAATCTACACACCCCCATCAGCTGAATAATGCTTACCATCTGGTCTCATAATTAGAGGCTTTTATTTTTTTTCCTAGAGGGACTTTTTCCTAACTAGTTGAACTTTGTTTACATATGGAATTTAAGAACTAAAGTTAAAGAGAAAAAAATGTCTGAGAGAGAAGACCTGTGGGAGGGAGTCCAAGGTTTTTGATGAAAAAAGCAGAAAACACTCCTAGTCTGGCGGGCAAATTTGTGCTTTTACAAAAAATCAGATATCCACAGATCTAAAATCAGTCAAGGCAAGTCCATTCTTACCACTGCTGTGTCCAAGTTAACCTTTCCTTGGTCACACTTTTCATGTTCCTCAAATGAGGATCTCTGAAACAGTCCCCCAACCTTAGAGACATGTGGCAGAGATCAAATGGGAAAAAAAGCATTCAAACATATAAACTAGTCTTTCTAGTTGCCACTAAAGTGTGTATTCTTTCAGAGCAGACATCTGGATATCCCAGAATCCAATCAATTTTAGTTTATTTCTGTAGTTATAGTCTGATTTCTGCTCTTAAGGTGCAGATATGGCTAGCTAGGAAATCATTCTAAATTATAAATCTCAAAGGAGACTGTTAGGTAAGAGACAACAGATACAAAGCTTATTGCTAGGTCCAACAGTAAAGGGGTCACTGCAGGAGAAAAAAGTTTTCCTAAAAGAGTAAACTATATTCATTATAAGATCTTTTCTGGAACACAGAAAATGATATTAATCCAAATGAGATATCTCCAAACATAAGTCATTTCTATCTTAATACCAAGTTTACTTCATTCAGTATAATGCCTACCGCTTTTATTTCTTCATGGTCTTAATAAATGTTTCATGCATTTAAAGTTTCATGATTTCATTCATCGTGTGATATAGTCTAGTGATTTTTTCACTTGTTCCTAAGAGCAACATTTATCTTTCAGAGAAGCATGTTAACAACACACAGATCTTCAAATCACAGTAGAATGCTCATTATGTTTTCTTTCTTTTTCATATTCCTATGAGTAAGTTTTGCCCCGTAATACTGTCCTGTTCCACATGATGCTGGTTTCCATATACACAGAAGAAGGCCAACGGTGCCTTCCTTCTGCCATTTTATATTCTCTCCTACACATTAACCAGTGAACGGCGCACACACACACGCTCCATAGTCTACAACAGACTCTAAATCTTGTCCTACAACCATACTTTGGAAAGCACAGGCTCAAGTGGGATGCATACTAGATCAGTTCTTAAAGAAGACCATCTGTGCTTGAGAGCAGCCAGCAGAAACCACTTCTCCATGGTTACAAATCCACCACGGAAGCAAATACCTTTTCTCTACCTGTTGCTATAGGCCCCTAACCAATTCCTCTTCCTCCACGCTTCTTCCCTAAAGTCCAGCTTGCACAGAACAGCCAGAGTGATCTTTCAAAAGCATAAATCAATTCACATGACATCACTTTCCTACTTAAGGCTCTGCAAAGCTTCCTACTTGACATTCTTCCTGTGATCCATAATGTTCGACATTACTAGTGCCTGTCAGACTCTTCAGCCTCATCTCTTTCCACTCACCCCTCATTCACTGGGTTCTACCACACACACATGCCAAGCTTATTTCTGTGTCAGGATCTTTGCACGCATGTGTTTTCAACTTGGAATATTCTTTCTGTAGATCTTCATGTCTTACTATTAAATAATACTTCCTCAAAAGCCAAACATGACTATCCTAGGTAAAGCAGCACATTCTCCCCACTTATTATCTCATGTTATCATCTTCATTTCCCTTACCCGTACTCAAAAATATCTTATATATTGGTTTATATGTTTATTTTCTATCTTCCTTCAATGAGAAGGTAAGCTTCATAAAGGAAGGAAAGGTATCTCTTGCATGTCAGTATCTCTGGCATCTAGAATAGTGGCTGGCAAACAGTGCTACTCAATATATCTTCTGCCAAACAGAGTGGCAAATCACAGCTAACTACCTAATAGGCATATCCAAAACAAGGAAAAATAATTAGAATAGTCACTTAGCTCTCTTTGGAAAACAGTCACACATACAGTGTACACGGTCTTTAAATGGGCACTATGAGACATTCAAAGGAACATGAGGTAGATCCTACAATGTAAAAGTCTCTTTACATATGCACTTGTTACTGTAGCAAAAACTAGCCTGTTGCTTCTAATTCTGATGGGTGTCCAATTACCTACGGAGTCTACTGTGCTTTAGGGAAGCAGGTCGGGTCAGGCAAGAAGAGAAACCAGCATCAGCCAAGTTACTGCTAAAGGAATGTTTCAACAGGACGAGGCTGCCCCATTAGACCCTGAATTTTGAGGTCATTCCTGGGAACAATGACTAATTGACGCAACATACCTCTCTGTTAATCCTTCAAGCTTCAAAACTCCCCTCAGGAAATTTCCACCTTGCCACTATTTACTTAGTCTCATATCCATGCTCTAGCTATCAGGAAGTGGGGAAAAAGAATGCATCCTACCCAACAAATACATATTTTACCATTTTTAAAATATAAATTAGTTCTGACCAATGTCTATCTATAACATTAAGCTTAAATACACACAAGATTTTTTTCAAGTGTCATCAGTTCAGTTGCTCAGTCATGTTTGACTCTCTGCGACCTCATGAACCGCAGCACGCCAGGCCTCCCTGTCCATCACCAATTCCTGGAGTCTACCCAAATCCATGTCCATCGAGTCGGTGATGCCATCCAACCATCTCATCCTCTGTCGTTCCCTTCTCCTCCTGCCTTCAATCTTTCCCAGCATCAGGGTCTTTTCAAATCAGTCAGCTCTTCACATCAGGTGGCCAAAGTATCGGAGTTTCAGCTTCAACATCAGTCCTTCCAGTTAACACCCAGGACTGATCTCCTTTAGGACGGCCTGGTTGGATCTTCTTGAGAGTCTCCAAGGGACTCTCAAGAGTCTTCTCCAATACCGAAGTTCAAAAGCATCAATTCTTCAGCACTCAGCTTTCTTTATAGCCCAACTCTCACATTCATACGTGACCACTGGAAAAACCATAGCCTTGACTAGACAGACCTTTGTTGGCAAAGTAATATCTCTGCTTTTTAATATGCTGTCTAGGTTGGTCATAAATTTCCTTCCAAGGAGTAAATGTCTTTTAATTTCATTGCTGCAGTCACAATCTGCAGTGATTTTGGAGCCCAGAAAAATAAAGTCAGCCACTGTTTCTTGGATTTTTTTTTTTTTCAGAGACTCAGACTGGCAAGCTGTTTTCACATATTTATGGCCTGGTAATTTGTAGTACTGTTTCCTGAACTCAAGGAACACTTATAATTTATGCAAGGACAATAAGGATAAGTCTCATTAATCTAATTTTTCTTCTTAGAATAGTATATCCACTGTTTTTCATTTCCTGATAGATGTCTAAATAATGGTATGAAGCTAATTCCTTGAATTATACTTTTTCCTATAGAAAAGTTTGAAAATACAAAAAGTATAAATAGGGAATGTAAACATAATTGTGCAGTCTCAAGCCACTTTAGTACATGACCCTGCACACTTTTAAAATGTTTCTTTTAATTCTAAATGTGGGATCTTTTTCTGAATTGCAAATGAAATTAACATAGAAAGATGGTTGGTTTATTAGTGGTGGGTAAGGGATGGCAGGCAATCAGACGATATTTTCAGAAAGATCCCCTGGAAAAGGGAATGGCTACCCACTCTAGTATTCTTGCCTGGAGAATTCCATGGACAGAGGAGCCTGGCGGGGGGCTACAGTCCACGGAGTTGCAGAGCTGGACACAACTGAAGGACTAACACTTTCACACTTTTGTTTCCATGTAAGATACTTCAGACATACAAATAAACTGGTAGGGGACAGGGGGCACCATGTGTCAGAGGCTGGCTGTCCACTGTGCAGGAGATTTTCCTGAATGGGGGACCCTCCTGGGAAGTCAGTACAGTGAACTGCCACTGAGGTCAGTTTTTTCCACACCTGAAACATCCAGTGATGCCATCTAACGAACAGGCCAAATGGTTATATTAGATGATCACACGAGGAAAGATGTGTTCCTCTGAAACTTTCTATGAGTAGCGAAATAAAGTTGCCGTAACATTCAGGACAGAATTAGTAACTAGGCCATTTTCATCAGCTCCAAATTCTAAGAAATCAAGAGATAGCTAGCAAACTAAAGATGCACTAAGTTATACGTCCTTACACACACACACCCATACCACTTCCAACAGTGGCCCAAGTTTTCCTGGAGATATGACCCCTGAAGTCTCTGTGCCAGCAGACAAACAGGAAACTCATTCGTTTACTTTCAACAAAACCAATGCGGGTTAAACCATGGGTCACCACCTCTTCTCTTCCTCTCTAAACATGCTTTCTGACTTCTGCACAGATCTTAGAGTGAACCAGCTATGGTAAGACTGGCTCACCAGACCATTATTACCCACTAATAACTAAAAAACAGTGCTACTCCAAATGCCTCGCAAAGGCTTTTCTTGTAAGCCCTTATCATTTTAAAATCAGATATATTTTAAACTTAAAAAATACATACACATATACTATATAGTGAAAGTTGCTCAGTTGTGTCCAACTCTTTGTGACCCCATTACTATATAGTCCATGGAATTCTTCTGGCCAGAATACTGGAGTGGGTAGCCTTTCCCTTCTCCAGGGGATCTTCCCAACCTAGGAACTGAACCCAGGTCTCCTGCACTGCAGGTGGGTTCTTTACCAGCGGAGCCACAAGGATAAGCCCAAGAATACTGGAGTGGGTAGCCTATCCCTTCTCCAGCGGATCTTCCTTACCCAGGAATCAAATTGGGGTCTCCTGTGCTGCAGACAGATTCTTTACCAACTGAGCTATCAGGGAAGCCCTATATTATATATACTATATAAATGTGCGTATGGATTTATATACCCACACAGGTTAACAACAGTCACTGCATCTTAGTAGCTTAAAAAAGACAATGAGATCTGGGACTTCCCTGGTGATCCAGTGGCTAACACTGCGCTCTTGTGGAGGGGGCATGGGTTCAATCTTTGGTCAGGGAACTAGATCCCACATGCCACAACTGAAAGCTTCCACTAAAGATCATGCTGCAGTGAAGACTGAAGATCCCTTGGGCCGAAACTGACATCTGACATAGCCATTATAAATAAGTATTTTATTTTTAAGAAAGAAAACAAGATTTCTTTTCTTTCACAAAAGAACCAACAAAAAAGGATAACATCACTTATTCTTCACATAGGAGATAATTCACCATTCTCAGAAAAATTAGTTTTGCTGCCTAAACATAGTGATTACATAAATTTTCAAAACACATTTCCCTCCCTTATTTTAAAAATGGTCAGTCTTAAATTGCACAGTAAATCAGTGTTGTCAACCACTGTTGAGCACTGTCTAACTCAGAAAGGGATGCCAAACTGTGGTCTAGCTGTTACCAAGGTGATATAAGTAATATTTATTCCTTAAAGAGTAAATGGAATTCTCCCCATCCAGAATATTTCCCTAGGAAAAGTACAACATAAACAGAGAATTTGTAATTGGTTTTACAACATACCTAATTCTTCAGCTATGAATTTAGACTCCCCTAAAATGGTACTATCAATAACCTCAGATATGCAGATGATACCACCCTTACAGCAATCTTTCCCCTGAACCATTCTTATATTTTAAGTTCCCTCCCCTATGATTGGTTAATGTTCTCCACTCTTCTGTCTTCCTTTGAACTAACAGTTTTGTCTAAATCTCTTAATCAAGGTCCCGGCAGAAAACAAGCTATATACTCCAACTGAGTCTTACAGAATTCACTGAGGGGTTATTTGACAGATACAAAAGGGAATAGTGCCGTATGCAGAGGCTGTTAAACAGTGAGGTGCTGTGATGAGTCTCAGGCCTGAAGAGCAGGAGGAGAAGGGGTTACCAGAACCCCGAGATGGTGAGGGCTGTTGGGACAGAGCTGTGATTTTCACTGAGGCACAAGGGGGCCTCTGAGGAATCTCAGCCTTGTTCATCCCTCTGCTCTCACAGAGGTCAGCCTCTCTGGTCTCAGTGAATGGTACATCAGAACAGCAAATGGAATATTCCTGTTGGGTTTCCATGTAGATCTTTTGCCATCCTCTTCTTTAATACTGCAGCTTTATTCTGAGCACAATTTAAACATCTTTCACTCTTGTTTAATTTTGCTTTTATATTATCATATGTTCTTACTTACTCAATGAAATTTCAAAATAGAGTCTACTTTATAGCTAGGTTAGACCTGCTAGTCTTAACACAAAACTTCTCAAGACTCAAGAATAAGCAGCTTTTAATGCTGATTCAGACTCAGGAGGCCTGGGGAGGGACCTGAGACTCTTCATTTTAAACATGTTCCCAAGTGATGTCCATGCAGCTGCTCCATGGACCACATTTTGGGGAGCAAGGCACTGCAGGATTTTCAAATGGTCTTTAGATAAACTACCAGCTGCCCTGAAATTGGTTAGGTGAGGCAGTGGGAGGGTCCACCTTTCTGCTGACGGCCTGCCATCTGCTACTTCATTATTTCTTGGCTTTGCCACCAGTTCCCAGGATTCAAGTGTACCATGTACTTCTCCAAGTTTCAAAATTTCTCCTTCACATGGGTTTTAATGCTGCTCTTTTTTCCTGGACTTGTGAGGGAATGATGACAGCAAATTACTATGATTATCTTCTGGGAATAGTGTCTTCTAAGACCTGCCATCTGCCTCACCATCGCTGTCATTTGTTTGAACACTGTTCAGCTTGATGTTTACCTGAACCAAATAAACTGATGATGTTTTAGTGATTGGATCAGTGAATTGCAGGAAATAAGGAGTCTGTAATCTTACGGTGAGCTTTCTTTTACCAGGGTAAGGTATCACAGCCTAAAGTTTTATTGTATCTTAACGTATCTTACAAAACAAGGGGCCGGTTTGTCAGAAGCTGAAGCTGTACAAATAGTGATGGAGGCTTAGGGAAAGGGGGAGAGACGTGTACCTCTGAGTTTTATTTCAGACGGGAAGCTGAGTGAAGAAGAAGTGGAACGCTGTGAGGCGGACCTGGGGCAGTGACCAGGTGACAGTGAGAGAAGGTTCATGCCTATGGATGCCACCCAGCCTTGTGCCTGTGGACTGAGATAGCATCGAGACCAGTGGAACTAAAGACGTGGGGAGTAAAAGTGGAGAAGAGGACTATAAAAGATGAATCTTTGTCGTCATCAATTGGGAAGAGCAGCAGCATTTAAGAAAACAGTGATTTAACCTAAACAGTATAAAAATGCTGTGCTCTGTGTGCCTTCGGTATGGCCATTCTCTACGTATTGATATATTCTTTCGGATCATCCTGCCAACTCTGGAGAGTAGTATAATTAAAAGCCCAGACGCTAAATTGCTTGGGTTTAAATCTGGTGTGCACTGATTCCTGGAAATGTAGCGTTCTGAAGCTTTTAACCTCCCTGTGCTGCATGTTCTTGACACAGTGAAATGGACATGAAAATAGTAACAAGCTCATAGGGCTGTCTGGAGGAATAAAGGGCTTGATAAGTGAAAATTTCTCAGAACAATGCAGGCATAGACTAATTTCTCAATCAGCACTAACAATAATTATTATCATCATCTCATTGAGTTTGATTTCCTCTTAAATGTGAGTTCTTTCCATGAAGTCAGGTTGTGTTCTCTGGATTATAGTGGGATGACCCAGTTCATTATAGTGGAGAGGCAGTCTTAACAGTGTCGAAATACCCACAGGATACGTTCCCTTTATGTTTATAGCACAATAAGCATCTATCTGTAAAGGAACATGGGAACAATGATCTGAGAGTGTGAAACATACTGACTGATTGGTCAGTGATTCTGAGGAACTAAGGTAAAGGAAATTCATGCTTAGAATGGTATATCAAGCTCTCAGTTTGTGGCAGTTTTTTTCAGGAGTGAAAAGGAATTAAACCCTCTTATGGAACCATTTAGTCCTTGAATCAGGAAGGTATTTCAGGTAAGTTCTGTGAGACTCAAAAGGTAATTATTACCAAGTATCCAGTGTACCATCAAGTATTAGCTAAGTCCCATACAAGCATATTATTTAATCTTCTCTCCCTCCTTCATGGTAGCTAAGTATCGTCACATAATCCCCCATCAGTGCAGAAATGATGGGCCTGGAATTCCTAAGTGACTCTCTGATCAAGGGCAAACGGCGAGTCAGAGAGGAAGCCATCGCTTGTCTCCGTAGCCGGTGGGCCTCCATTCTGCCTATTAACTCTGTGAGCCAGGCTAAGCAGTCGAAGAGCAAGGCCCATTTGGGAAAACAAGAAACTCATTTCAAAAAGATCCTTGACAAAAGGTAGTAGTGATCGAGGAGGGATAAAGATAAGGCCCAGGGGAGTTATTTCACAATTGGAAAGCAGGGGAAGACATGGCTATCGCCTCATCTAAATCTTTTCAGCCTACAGATGAAGAGGGAAGGGTCTAGACCTCAAGGTCGTTTGCAGTTAGTGTCAGCATGGAGACAAGAGCCCCTTCCTGGACTATGGTTCATTTCACTCTCTCTCCCCATAAAGTGGAATTGCTTTCACTGGAAATGAGAGGCTATCAGTATAAGTGTCTGTGGCATCCTTTTAATAGGGAATAGTTAAACTGGGAAAAATCATACTTTTTAATTATTGAATCCTTTACTGATGCTGAGACATTGTTTGTTTGGTGAACATATGTGGAGAATATTAATAGATATTATATATTACTAAAGCTCCCTCTTATTGACTTCTGCGTCACAACATAAACACATAGAGCCCAATAAAACATGACTTTGTCTTAACAGCATTATGAATAAATTATTAAGAACTTTTCCTTCTGCAGTAACTTTACTAGTTTTTTTTTCTTTAAAAAAAAAATCCTTTCATAGGACTGTAATTAAAAGTAAAGGAACATGCAGCAGCTTTTAGCTGCATAATCCTCAGGAGATTAATATAGAACTGTCAAAACTCAGACTAAAGAATATTCTCTGTTTGCTGAGGGGCTCCGTGAGAATGGCTTCCAAGGGACTGTAACCTCCGGTGGTTGCTTATGCATCTACGGCTGAGGTTTGTGCTGTGGAGCACCTGCCCAGAATGGCTACCCCACTGTGCTTGTTGGAGCTGAAGGACATCACCAAACTCAAGGAGTCGGTCTTCTTTTGCCTGCATTATACACATCTAGCACAAGCCTGTCCCATAGCAGGCCCTCTTCAAATGCTTGTTGCGTGAGTTACTGCACTTCAGGCCATATGCTCTAACTCTAAAGGCAGGTACCATGGTTTGGATGTTTAACTGAGCTGGCCTAGGAATCTGCTTAGAGCTAGTTGACACTGTGAATAACTGCATGAGATGGAGGACCCAGTTTAATAAGGGCTCCTGTGTCAGCCAGACCTATATTTTAGTGATGATGTCATTATCTTAGGCAAGTTAATTTTTCACTTTGAACTCATTTCTTGAAAAATGATAGTACCCTCATCAGGGGCTGCTGAGGACTGTGTGATAAACATGTGTTGTTCAGTCACTAAGTCATGTCTGACTCTTTGCCACCCCATGGATTGCAGCCCACCAGGCTTCCCTGTCCTTTACCATCTTCCTGAAACTTGCTGAAACTCCCGGAACTTGCTCAAACTCACGTCCATTGAGTCGGTGATGTCATCCAACCATCTCATCCTCTCTCTATCATCCTCTTCTCCTCCTGCCTCTTCCGGTGGTTTGGCTCTTTGCAGCAAACGGCCGAAGTATTATAGCTTCAGCAAGTGTTACAGCTTCAGCTTCAGCATCAGTCCTTCCAGTGAATATTGAGGGCTGATTTCCTTTAGGATTGACTGGTTTGATAAACATGTAAAATGACCTAACTCAGAGTCTGGGAGTTCGTTCTTAGTATTCACTTCTGCTTGCCACCTGATGGAAGCCCTGGAGGAGAGTCACCTGATCAGAAGCCAGCTACTAAGTTTGATCTATCCATTGCTTTGCTGTTTCTGCAGACCCACTGAGTACCTGCTGCTCTGTCTGTCACTCAGTGTATCCTCTTCTCTGTTGTCAGGTTAGATCAGTTTTAATTCAGAGTCTCTGTGGCTGCTTTCTCCTGACCAGCCCTCCAGTGTGGCTTCATTCAGCTCTCCCAGTGCCCAGTCCTGCTAACCCTGCTAGAGAGCATGCAGAGGACACAGGGCTGCCTGTGATTTTGAATGTAAGGACAGGGCTACTGGAGATCTCCTTTAGCCTGGCAAATTGCACTCTAATTTTTTTCTGACTTCTTCATTCAGTCCCCCAATATATCTCTATATCATCCATGTGCTTTTGTGTCTTATGACGAGGTAGGAGGTCACTCTCAAACCTCCTTTGGGAGGTGAGAACACGTATGATCTCTGCAAGAACAATACCAACCTGCCTTGCTGAAGGCTCCTTGAACTGGTGGTCACTTGCCTTACATGGTGCTTCTTCCTGCAAACATTAGCTGGTTCTTTTAACATCCTTGAGGACAGGCAGGAGTTCTGATCATCTCTTTGCAGTGTGGGAAAGCTAAGGTAGGCAGAATCAGATGTTTATTTTAGGTCACAGCAACAGGCACGATGGTCAGGGAATAGCTTTCAGGCAAGGTCTGCTCCCAGTTGGAGTTCTGATACCTCAAAGCAATACATCCGGTTTATGGTTTCTCTGAGGTCTTAAGGGTTGGCACCACCGGTTTCTTCTTCCTTTTGGCTCTTGGACAGTTCTACATTGCTAGGAGTAATTCCTTCTTGAGTCTAAAGGAAGTTAGATACATTAAACATGAATGTGAATGCCTAAAATTTTGAGGACTGCCCTTTGGAAGGTATTTCATAGACCACCCCTTTGCTACCATCATTTCTGAAAGAATATTGGGGTTGACTGAGAAAGTGGTCTGACTCAGTGATGACAACTGTGAAAAATTTAAGCCTTCACTACTCCCAGCTATTTAAGACTTTTTTTTTTAAGGCAAAACTCTGTTTTCCCTTGTACTTGGAATACTCCGTGGTGTTTGGATTGATTTGAAGCAGAGTTGAAAAGAATCCTTAGGTTCTTTTCTCTAAGGAATCTGATTGTTATTATTTAGTTGCTCAGTCGTGTCTGACTCTTTATGACCCCATGGACTGTAGCCTGCCAGGCCCTTCCGTCCATAGGATTTCCTAGGCAAGAATACTGAAGTGGGTTGCCATATCTTTCTCCAAAGAATACAGACATTTTGCCAAAGGGCTGTTGATCTCCATAGAAACTATACTATACGAAAACAGCCTGAGGAGTTAACAGTCCCAAATTTGAATCTCTTTTCCCTTAGCAGCAGTACAATTTCCATAGACTTCATCCTTTTTCAGAGTTTGTTTCCTTCTCTGTAAAATGAGGCCAGTATTACCTGCCCTGGAAAGCTACTGTGAAGATTATTTAAATGCCTAACACTGTATTGGCTCATAATAAGTACTTAAGAGTTTATTCCTTCCTCCGTTTATTAAATTTTGAGGACAGACCTGTGTTCCCTCCGTAGTGCTTACAAATGGAGCACAAAGGACAAATGCCCAATTAGTCCATGCCCCAAATGATGTATGTTCCCTGAATTTGTCTGATTTCTCTTTAATTAGTGGAAGACATCTCAGATAACACAGACTGCCAGCAATCAACTTGAAATGACAGACGTGAACTCCCTCATTACCCTAATAGGTCCATTTTTAGTATATGAAAACTGAGACCCAATCCTGCCTTGGGCAAAAAGAAGTGAGTGCCTTGGTTCCTGCATAAGAATGTGACATTTATACATTTGTGTTCCTCATTTGCAGGCTGATGACCAGTTTTATAAGCAATGATGAGGGTAAAACAGGGCAAAGGAGGGAAGGCTGCCTGTGGTGCAGTCATTCTTTATGTTACTAATGGGACATCTCTTCTATTAATATGTCACTCTCGCCCTATCTTGTTTCTATAGGAAAATGTTCAGAGCTCAATTTTTTTAAAATGACATAGATATACACTCATATTAACTTACAAATCATAAGCATAAAGGTCAGTGCATTTAAATAAAGATAACCACCTTGTATAACCAGGACCCTGATCAAGAAAGAAAACAGAATGAGCACCTCCCGCCCAATTCTTCCTTGTGCCCCTTCCAGTCACCACCACCCCTCCACCAGGGGAAGCATTAACTGGATTTGTAACACCACAGATTGACTGGATCCCTTTGAAATTTTATATAATGGTATCATAGGGTTCAAACTTTTTGTGTGGCTTCTTTTACTCTACAATATGTTTTT
Source organism: Madoqua kirkii (assembly GCA_006408675.1). NCBI lineage: Eukaryota > Metazoa > Chordata > Mammalia > Artiodactyla > Bovidae > Madoqua > Madoqua kirkii. The sequence goes on from SJYC01026043.1 coordinate 33,276, forward strand.
GTGAAAATTTGTTTGTGTTATTGAGAGTAGCTCTAGTTCACTCACTATCACTGCAAAGCAGTACTCCATTGTGTGACTACAACACAATGTATTTTTCCATCCCGCTCATGATGGCCATTTGGGTAGTTTCCAGTTTGGGGCAGTTTTGAATAGGGCTGCTATGAGCATTCTTGTGAATATTTTTTGACTCATATACAAATGCATATTAGTTAGGTATACATTGATGATTGGAATTTCTGGATACAAAGTGCTTAGCTTTCAAAGCTACTGTCAAACAGTTCTCCAAAGCTGGGTCTTTGGTTTTGAAAAGACAAGGTCATATTAGTGGTAACACTGGGAAAGGACCCCAGGACCAACCTTGCATTAGTAATCATCTTAGAAATGGAATTATCTTGCTCAAGTCATAGCTTATGTGCTACTCACAAATGGCATTTCAATACCCAATTCTATTACAGTGGTTAGTTTTCCTCACCCAAGAGTAACAGGATTTTGTCTCATCCTGGACTCTGCAAGGCAAAACATTTTTCGTGCAGGTACCAACCTTTCTCCAGATGTGAAAGCCTCAGCCTGTTCATTTTTATGGTACAATAAAAGCCCACTTTTAAAAATTGGCCAGCAGGGGATTAGGGTATCAGTAGAAAAATTCTCTATGTTTGCAGTTTCTAAGCTATCTTTATCCTGCTTGTTCTGTTCTGGAAATGTATTACTAGAAGCTGTCACTTGTCTTAAATGTTTTAATGAATGATATTTAGTTGCCTAAGGCTTTTTTTTTTTTTTTAGCAAAGTACATAGATTTTTTTTTATATGCAGAGAGAGAGAATAATAAATGTTCTGCCTTAACAAAAGCATCACCAAATGCCAGCTAACTGACCTCATTTCCCTGTTTCCAGCACAGTGAAATTTCATTATCGTCATCATCTGTATTAACTAATTTTTATTGTCTGTCTATAAAGCACTAAGGGGTTTATAGTAGAATGAGGTGAAACAGAACATGTGTTGAAATTGGAATTAGTACCTAAGAACAAGTCTTTCTACCACTTACTAGTTCTGTAGCTTTGGGACTTTCACTTAACTTCTTCTGCCTGAGCTTACACAGTTTTAAAAAGGAAGGGTTATTTTCCAAGAAAGTAAGAATCTTTAAAAATCCTGTGATTTGAATTTTAATCAATTTGGGTATGTTGATTGAAATGCATATAACCTAGTTTTTTGTTGTAATATATTATTACTTTTTACTTTCATAGCTTAAGAAGATAGATGCCCATACTTTTCCTGAGTTCAATGACTTTTACTTAATGGGCTTTTACTCAACAGACTTTCTTAAATAAATGAGAATGCTTGTCCCAAGTGAATTAAGGACAAAAGTAAGAAGAATCCTCCCACTTCCTAATGATATTTTCCCTGAAATTGCTCTGTCTTTATTTAGTAAAGAAGGAAGTGGAGCAGAGGAGGGGAAAATTCACTGGGCAATAATATTGGCAAAACATTGAATTGTCCCATCCTCAAATTCTTCTTAGTCTTTATTTTTAATATTAGTATTTATTTATTCAGAAAAATATTCATTAAGCACCCGCTATTTGTCAGGGACTTAAGATCTAGAAATAGGTTAATAGAAACCCACACAGTCAATGAAAGTCTGCACAGTAAACTGAAGTCTCTTGTGTCTAGGAATACAACAGATCTAATATGTTGCATGATTTCCCCTTAAAATAGCAAAATAATGGAAGATAGCATATGTTCATTGTGGAAAATTTCAGACCTGATTTTTTTAAAACAGCCTGTACACATCATAAAATATAAGCCAGAACTTTAAAGGAAGATTATATGTTGATTTATTCTTTTCTGCCTGCCACTTTTTCCCTGGAATATAATTATATTGAAAGGCTGGTAAGAATGAGGTTTTCAGAGAAAAAAAAGAGTACATAAAAATCAGCTTTGGAGTTTCTTCAACATAATACTTTGTGTTTAATTTTTAATTATAGACGTATAAGAGATTATATCCAGTGTGTTGAGAATTGATATTGCTTAATGGAAATGTGTTTTCTTCCCTACTATTTTATGTATTATTCATAGGGAAAAAAAAGTAGTTTTTTATGAAAGGGCAGCTGGTCCTTTAACAGACAGGAACTTCTTCAGTTAGAGTAGCTGCTAACAGTGGTTTTGATTTGCTGCCCAATGTGCATTACAGGCTCATTTAACATTAATAGAAGGAGATCTGGGTTCACTTCATGACCTCTTGGAACCTAAATCATGGACTGGGTCATTTAAGAGGTTTGGGGAGAGTAGACAGCCACTTAGCAACAGTTAGAAACTTTGGGTAGAAAAGAATCTCTATACAAATGAATACGTAGCTATCAAGTTAGAGCCCGTCAAGTCCTGGTGCCGCAGCTGTGTGTACCTGGAGGCCTGCTTCTGAGAGCAGCTCAGCGACACAGAGGGTGTCCTTGCTCCTTTGACCAGTGGGGGAAGCACAACACTGAGAGCTGGAGTTGCTCAGTGTAGAAGACCTGTTCTCCTCCAACTGCACATTCATTCTCAAAACAGTGCTCATAATCGCAATCCTGCTGGCCGCTCGCCTGCAGTGAGAACACGCGCATCAAAACCTCATCTACCTGGATGTGAAGCCCGAGAACTTTCGAGGGGAGGGGTGGGGGTGGGGAGTCGCCGGGCACTAAGCAGCAGCACACTACCCACATCATCAGCTTGCACCTGGCCGAGGAGTCCAGCGACCCCGAGACCAACGCTCACATCCCGTACCGCGAGCACAAGAGGTGAAGGGCACAGTGCGCTGCTTGAGCATCAACACGTACCCCACGTCATCAGCTTGCACCTGGCTAAGGAGTCCAGCAACCCCGAGACCAACGATCACATCCTGTACCGCGAGCACAAGAGGTGATGGGCACAGTGCGCTGCTTGAGCATCAACACGTACCTGGGCAGGAGCAGAGTTACCAAGACGACCTGGAGACCCTCGGCTACCAGTTCCTGTTATTCCTGTGTGGCAGCCTTCGCAGCCAGGGGTTTAAGGCCCACGTGCTCAAAGAAAAGTTCCCAGAAGATCCCGGACACCAAGCGGGCCACGCTCACTGAGATGCTCCATGAGAGCTTTCTGGAGGAGACGGCCTTGTACCTGCGCCACGGGTGGCGCCTGGACTTCCTCCCAGTGCTGGGCTCGCTCGCTGGACACCCGAGCTAGCTCTTTATCACCTCTGACCACAGCTGCCTCGTGGTTGGCTCGACTGGGCCGGATAGCCCCTTCCCATGCCTGTAGCACGGTCCCACTGACCCGCCCTCGAAGCCTCCAGCGTGCAACGAAGCCCTGCTACCCTGCAGAAACAAGACACTGAACTCCATCACAGGCACCTGAATGCCGACGACCCCACTGCCGGTCACTTCAGCGTCCCTATCACAGTCCCTGCAGAGGTAGAGGTGGCTGATGACACCAAGGTGCTGCTGTTTCTTTCAGAAGAAAACGAGAAAATCGCTGCAGCGACACATACGACCCTGACGCCATGGCCTCTGAATCATCCCAGTGCGGCCCCTCGGGGCCAACTTGTCCATAGCCACTTAGCTGCAGCCCACCTGCTCCGGGAGTGCACTGAACACGTGGCGTGGCGGCCACCACGTGGCCTCGTGGGTCTTCTTGTGTTGGTTCTGCACTATCGGGCAAGCAGTGGGAGACAAGCGCCTTAAAAACGGCAACACCGCAGCTATGAGTGGGGTGGGTCCCGCCCCTAGTGCGGTCCCGATAGTTTCCCGAAGGCCTGCATGCTACACGGAACAACCAGAGGCGTTCCCTG
>SJYC01026045.1:0-39772 GCA_006408675.1 Madoqua kirkii
CAAGTCTAAACAAGTACCAATATCTGGCTGAAAGTATTCACAGAATATTACTGATGACAGAATCCTATGGATTTTATTCTTTGCAGTTCATAAACTACTGGTATGGATCAGCAAGATATGTTTCACTCAGAAGACAAAATTCAGGGACAAAAAATATAATGGAAATTTAACATAATTCATAATTTTACCAATGAAATGAGGGAAAAAATAAAAATTTAATCCAAAATAAAATTCAGAAATATTCTTGCAACCTAAAAATGTTTATTTAAAAATTATATATATTTATTTATGTATATAATAGCTGAAAGACCCAGAAAGGCAGAAATTATAAATATGATAAATATGATAATTCATTTTGAGATTGGCTATGTCTCTTATGATTGCTAAATGTTCTGGATTATGAAGTACAGATTCTTGACAGAGTAAGAAGGAGGTACAGTCTATTCTACTCTAGTAAATAGCTGTGTGGCTAAGATATTTCTTGTTATTAAAAACTTTTATTAAAAACTTTAAGTTGTAAAAATTATTGGGAAGTGGGTATTTAGACTAAAGATTTCCAAATTAAAATCATAAACATATTTTTCTACATAAATTTCAGTTTAAGTACATGTTCAGAGTAAAATACTTATTGTTCAAAACTAAGACAAAATATCACAAAGCAAATTCTAACACATAGTTCAGTTCAGTACAGTTGCTCAGTCATGTCCAACTTTTCAACCCCATGAATCGCAGCACACCAGGCCTCTCTGTTCATCACCAACTCCCAGAGTTCACTCAGACTCATGTCCATCGAGTGAGTCAGTGATGCCATCCAGCCATCTCATCCTCAGTCATCCCCTTCTTCTCCTGCCCCCAATCCTTCCCAGCATCAAAGTCTTTTTCAATGAGTCAACTCTTCACATGAGGTGGCCAAAGTACTGGAGTTTCAGCTTTTGCATCATTCCTTCCAAAGAAATCCCAGGGCTGATCTCCTTCAGAATGGACTGGTTGGATCTCGTTGTAGTCCAAGGGACTCTCAAGAGTCTTCTCCAACACCACACTTCAAACCATCAATTCTTTGGTGCTCAGCCTTCTTCACAGTCCAACTCTCACATCCATACATGAACACAGGAAAAACCATAGCCTTGACTAGACAGACCTTAGTTGGCCAAGTAATGTCTCTGTTTTTGAATATACTATCTAGGTTGGTCATAACTTTTCTTCCAAAGAGTAAGCATCTTTTAATTTCATGGCTGCAGTAAATCCTGAACAAAAATCAATCAGTTCTAAAGCTATCAAAATAGACTGCAATAAGGTCATTTCTCAGAATTTATCCTATAGATGTATTTACATATAATTACGTATGTGCCAGGAATTCTTTGCAGCACTTTTTTTAAAACTGGAGATAATCTAAGTAATCACTACTAGAGAAGTAAAATAAGAAGAGTTCACAAAGTTAGATGCTGTAGAGAAGTAAAATAAGTTAAATTAAATTCATAAAGTGAGATGCTGTTCAACTTTCTAAAGTTCTTAAGAAATCTATCCTTACCAGATATCTCCAAGATACACTGTTAAGCAAGAAGAACAGGTATTATTAAAACATATGTATAAAATGGTATCAATCATGCTTTAATGACTGCAAAAAAGAAAAGTGTGTATACACACACAGATACCCTATAATAAGCTTTAGGGGAGGCTAACAATCAATTAATTTTAAAAATGTTTATAACATAAAATTATAAAAATGATACTTTCAATATTTTACTTGAATTTAAAATGCCAACTTGTGTTGATTTGCCAATCCTTTAACCTAGAGCCAAGGCTTTCTATTTGAACACTGGTCTGTGAACTGGAGCTCTGCATCACCTTCCAAGCAAAGCCACACCAATAAAGCATCACATACTAAAAACTCCCTCCAAACTGGCTTCTTCAGAGTGCAGTCAGAACTTAAAATTCTTGCAAAGCAATCTGAGCACAAAAAACCCTTGCTGATCTTTCATGGTTTTCCCCCACATTTACAGTTGTTCTCCTCAGCAAATTTCAAGCAATTTCTTTTTGCAACTTGCCCCCACTGACCCTTCAGCTTTCCCAGAAACATTTCCTGATTGCCTTCATTTTTATTAAATGATAATGTGGTATTTACCTGGTTGCATTTTTGTTATAATAATCTGGCACAAATAACTTTAGGAGTTAAAAAAATTGATTCTTCGTAACTGTCAGAAGCTGAGAGAATGGCTTGGCCTGAAGGCCATAGCTGACTAACTTTAAAAAAAATCCTCACATGTATAATTACATATCGGGACCCCTCCAGGCACTAAGGATGCCACAGTGAACAAAACAGAAAACTATCATCCCTCATTTGCCTTTAGGCTCTAGGGAAGGCTGTGAGAGACAACTAACAAAATAAATCAGTAGATTTCTTTTAGAGGGGCACAGTTTTTGGAGAGGATGGGAAAGCAAGGAAGGAAGAAGGCAGCTAGAGAATCACACTCTGGAGAAGGCAATGGCACCCCAGTCCAGTACTCTTGCCTGGAAAATCCCATGGATGGAGGAGCCTGGTGGGCTGCAGTCCATGGGGTCGCCAAGAGTCAGACACGACTGAGCAACTTCACTTTCACTTTTCACTTTCATGCACTGGAGAAGGAAATGGCAGCCCACTCCAGTGTTCTCGCCTGGAGAATCCCAGGGACGGCGGAGCCTGGTGGGCTGCCGTCCATGAGGTCACACAGAGTGGACACGACTGAAGCAACTTAGCAGAGAATCACAGTGATCCACGTAAGAGCTGAGGGCAGCTTTGACCATGAAAGATGGCGACCACAGACCTCGGCGGATGGCAAAACTGACATGATTTGCTAATAGACTGAGTGCCGGGAAGAGGGAAAGGAGGGAGGAAACCTGTGAGCTGCGGAAAGAAAAGGGTTAGCGACAAGGACATCACTGAGGACAGCTCTGTGAGTCTCAGGAATGAAGGCTGACTCGCATAGATCCAGGACTGAACAGGGCAGAAACTGGACACTCCAAGTACAGACAAAGCTTTTAGGCAGTTTTTCTGTGAAGCAATTTAGAGAGAAGTGGTTATGGGTATAAATTACTATCTTTACCCAGTTTTTGTTAATAGTTAAGTAAAAGCTAAGAATAGGTCCACACTCTGTGTGTGTATATATCATACATCCTCCACATATATGTTCATTTTTGTTCAGGTTTTTAGACTGCTAAACCAGAAGCTGATCATTAACAATTATATGCAAATTGTACACTTTCAGTTCAGTTCAGTCACTCAGTAGTGTCCAACTCTTTGTGACCCCATGGACCCCAGCACGACAGGCCTCCCTGTCCATCACCAACTCCCGGAGTCCACCCAAACCCATGTCCATCGAGTTGGTGATGCCATCCAACCATCTTATCCTCTGTTGTCTTCTTCTCCTCCTGCCCTCAATCTTTCCCAGCATCAAGGTCTTTTCAAATGAGTCAGCTCCTTGCATCATGTGGCCAAAGTATTGGAGTTTCAGCATCAGCATCAGTCCTTCCACACCCAGGACTGATTTCCTTTAGGATGGACTAGTTGGATCTCCTTGCCATCCAAGGGACTCTCAAGAGTCTTCTCCAACACCACAGTTCAGAAGCATCAATTCTTTGGCGTTCAGCTTATGTGTAATTTGTTATATGTCAATTATACTTCAATAAAGTGGGGGAGGGGAGGAAGAGAGGTGGGAAGGGAAGAGGAGAGGGAGAGATTGAGATTGAGATAACAGAGTGAACTAGCACCAAACCATCTTTAGTTTCTTTTCCCTATCTGTTGGTAGGAAGCATCTGTCTGGCCTGCTCAGAACCCCACAGGAAGCTTAGTGGTGCAGATTGTGTGTTCGGGGTCTGGTGCGGTGTGGCCTATGGTTGACAAGCAATGTCTGTGGCTGGGTGGTTGAGCTTTTCGATCTAGAATGAAATGTTATCAAGCTCTTTGTGCTTTAGATCTAAAGCTCACCTGTATTAAATATTATATTCTTATCTTAAAGAGAACAGCTAACAGACTGGGAAAGATTTATATTCCAATTAATGATGAAATAAGTAATAAATCCATAGACTCACCTATATAGTGTTGACAGAAGAGTCATCTAACTATCTTTCTGGAGGCGGCTCAGAGGTTAAAGCGTCTGCCTTCGATGCGGGAGACCCGGGTTTGATCCCTGGGTCGGGAAGATCCCCTAGAGAAGGAAATGGTAACCCACTCCAGTATTCTTGCCTAGAGAATCCCATGGACAAAGAAGCCTGTTAGGCTACAGCCCACGGGGTTGCAAAGAGTCAGACACGACTGAGCGACTTCACTCAGTCACTAAACTTAAAATGGGCTTCCTTCATGGCTCAGACTAAAGAATCTGCCTTCAGTGCAGGAGACTCAGGTTCGATCCGATCCCTGGTTGGGAAGATCCCCTGGAAAAGGGAATGGCAACCCAGTCCAGTATTCTTGCCTGGAGAATTCCATGGACAGAGGAGCCAGGTGGGCTAAAGTCCACGAGGCTGCAAAGAGTTGGACATGACCGAGTGACTAACACACAAACTTATAATGTTCCATCTATCAGTTAAGAATCCACCTTGCAATGCAAGGGACACCAGTTTGATCCCTGGTCCTGGAAGACTGCACTTGCTGTGGAGCCACTGAACCCGTATGCCACGGCTACTGAGCCTGTGCGCAGAGCCTGCACGCTGCAGCCACTGAAGCCTGCATGTCTAAAGCCCCAGCTCTGCACCAAGGGAAGCCGCTGCCATGGCATGCCTGCGCACACAACTGGAGGGTGGCCCCTGCTGCAGAGGAAGTCTGCACGCAACAACCAAGAAACAGCACCACTGAAATACGAGACACATCTTTAGAAAAGAAAACAAAATGCATCACATTCAGAAATACTAGAAACAACACATAGTTATATACACAGGATGTCTGATGAGGTAGTATCTGCACCAGTGTAGAACTGTACATCTGAACATTCACTGATGTTATATGTAAGTGGAGTAGTAAGCAGCCATCACATAGACTAACATGGCTCTGCTCCACTGACTTACATCAGAAGACACACAAATTAAATATTAATCTGTGACGTTATACCTTGCACAATATTATATTTATTATAAAATATCTATAAGTACTTATATACATATATACCCCACACATTATTACAAAAAGTCTAGAAGAACACGCATCAAATTGTTGACAGGAGTTACCTCGAGGAAGCAGGGGTGGCCGTACGGACTTCAAATTTAATGTAAATATTTTTGTAATTTTTGTTTTTGTTGTTTTTACAAAGAGCATGCTTGTTTTTAATAATTAAGGAAACAGTTGACAAAATTCAGGCATTATTCCCACAGGCACTCAAGAAGCTAGCTGGTGGGAAAGAAGACGGACTGGGGCTCCTTGGAGATGAAACTTATTTTAATTTCCTGGGCTGTGTGACTGGAGGGTTTTAAAGATCCTGAACTCTCATATGCTTCAGGAAGAGGGGAGAGAAAGGGGCCACCCCAGCTTGTGTTGCTGCTCTCGTGTTCTAAAAAAGAGGACATCCTTCTGGCTTTGGAGACAGCCTGGGAACACAGTGGACTGGAGAGGCCCTTCTCTGAGCCTGTGCGGAGCTGGCAGCCAGGGGGTTTCTGGGCAGCTTGCTGTAAGTTTCTCTGGGGCAGACACTGGGGCCTGGCCACGCAGCAGTGTGGGCCTCTCTGTTAAGAAAAGGCAAGACTGAGTCCCCAGGTCAAGGCCCAAGATGGAGGCCAGATCTTCCTCCTAACTGGGAACTAGGGTGGGGCTGATGAGTTTTTAGGGATGGGGCCAGACCCAGCTGAGACATCTGGGGAAAACAGATGAGGCAGGGAAGGAACTCCTTCGGGGGATGGACTCAGGCCTCACATCCCCGTTGCTCACAGGTCACGGCTGAGGGGGGTGTGCAGGTCGGGCCTCGAAAGCACCAAGGGTGGGTGGTCAGCATCCGATGCCCTCCCGCCAACTCAGTAGGACTGGACCCCACCCTCTTGAAACAGTGGGGCCGCTGGGAAAGGGCCAGGGTTGAGAGAATTCCATCAAAGCCTAGTTTTGGCAAAAGGGGAAAAGAAAACAGATAAAACAAAAAATAATTTCCCAAAGAACAAATGAAGTCTACAGGGTTGCACGTTTGCTTTTGTAAGGAAAGGGAAGGAACACTTTGGACCACCCTTGGACATTTATTTCTCTGGCTTTTCTCACTATATTCACCCACCCACTTCGTATATTAATACATTTCTTAATCAGGACCTTAATCAGATTGGGCTTACAGAGAAAAAAATTCTGTTAAGGAAGAGATAAGCTGTGGTGATTCATCTGCCAACCTTTTGCTCCAAGTTGTCAGTGAAATATCTGCTTCCAGTTCAGACTGGAGAGAGAATGGACTTTTGTCAATTTCATCCAGGGCTATGACACCAATGAACAACTACAAGTCTGATTTGTAATTAATCTTGTTACCTCTTAAGATTTTAAACTCTGCTGGTACTTTCCAGAGCTCTAATGCTTGAAAAATGAATCCTGATGGTTTCCTTTTAATAAACCTTTATTTTTCAGCCTTCCTGCTATTTCTTCCAGTCTTCTGTGGCTTTTTGAATTTTAACTATGTAAAGTTTCAAAGTGCAGTTACCCCTTTCAAATGCATTTCTACAAGATGTCTTTTATAACGCTCAGCTGAACCTATCAGGGGCAACCCAACCATGAAACATACACAAGGCATCTCAAAGTGTGAAATGTAGTTGCTTGGTCTGATTCCTGACAGCTTATTTTGCAGTCTGCACTTAAATATTTGATTTTTCAGAATTCCCCATTGTGCTCCACGGTACAATGTAGAAAGTATCCCTATACTTAAGCTGGTAGGAGAAATGAAGCAAAGGATCAGCAAAAATAGTACTATTCCATTTTATTAGATGGAACAGTACAGTAAGATTAGAAAGTTCCAGTAAGATGGAACTATCATTATTATAATGTTATAATAAGAGTGAGGCTGCTTGATTAAAGGCTTCTGAAGACTCTGCCACCACATTAAAATTTATCAAATAAATAACACATTTAAACATGGCTTAAAAGTTGGGGCTGAGAGTGAGTGACTTGTATATGGATGTACAACTTTTTAATCAAGAACTTTTTTCCTGCATCCTGCCTTCCCATCAACCGACTCCATTAGCAGTTGGCCAAGCCTCAACAGATCAGACTTGCAGATGGAGCATACAGGGAGAAACCTTTGTGTTAGTGCCAACTCTTGCTTAATTTATAGGCACCTATGTTTTCCAAGGAGAGCATCCCTGTCAGCTTCTTTGATAATCACAGACCTAGAGTAGATGCAAACAGATAACCAGAAAGACAGGGAGAAAGACAGGCTAAGTAGAAAGAAAAAGAATTGGGTATTAACTAAAATGAGCTCTTTAAAAAATTTTCAGCTAAGCAAATACCCACACTACTCATGTTAATTACTGTCATCTCTACACCACTATTGTCAAATTTTCATCATTTGGGGATTATTTCATAAACGGTACATGAAGTCCTCAACTATAGAAATTTCGGAGGGAGAAAGAAAACATTTAATAGAAAAATAGGGGATTCAAGAAATCCTACTAATAAAACTTGCTATCTTGCACAGGTCATGTTCTCAGAGGCCCTCAGATTATATATATATATATATATAAAATTTCAGGAGTTGAAAAGACTGGTGGCTTTTAGTCATTTCTATGACATCAGCCCCTCTCAGAGTCCAGTGAAAGGCAATGCTCTATCCTGAGGGGAGAAAAGTATCCTAAACCAACTTTTTGCTTACAATTCTAGGCAATCTACACCAAAATTTCTGGACCAAATTATTCTTTTCCAGTGCTACTGTGCTTTCAGGAATTAAAAAAAAAAGTCTGTTTGACTTTGTCTAGTAGTTTGGAATTGCAGAATTATAACCAAGAATTTACACAAGTTGGCACTTTTATTCATCTCTTTATGAAATTAAAACTTTTTAAACATAGATTAATATGTGTAAAGAAACATGAAATTAAATCTAACTTCAATACTAGTGTTGTGCTGACGGTTTGGACCCCAGATAGAAATAGTCTATAGAAAGGCAGTGTGAAATTCTAAAAGGAACATTACTTTTAAAATAAGGAGAACTGGATGAAAAATATTTTCAAAGTTCCTAGGGGCACTCAAGGATCTTTGGGTTTATCCCATGTTCCATACATTTACTAGATGAAGACATGAGGTCTAAAAGAAAGGTCTCCCATGTTGCTCTCTCCATAAAACATAAGAATGGGACCATCTTTATCCTCACATTGACTTCTCTGGGCTCAGTTTCCTTACTTGCAAAATGAAAGAGATCCCTTATGTCCAAACAGTCTATAGCCTCTACACCTAATCCTCTTAGGTGTCATTAAGCTATTTAATTTGCTCCTTTGCTACAACAGTTAATTCTTACGCATGCTAAAAGCTGAAGCACTCATAAATCAAGCCATTCATGAAGTCTATGTCACCTTAACTCCAAAACATCTGATGAATGTTTTCATTGCACTGGTACAAAGAAAGAGTAAGTGAATTCCTTGCAGTAGTGTTTGCTGTTCAGATGCTCAGTTGTGTCCAACTCTGTGACTCCAGTGTTCTTGCCTGGAGAATCCCAGGGATGGCAGAGCCTGGTGGGCGGCCGTCTATGGGATCGCACAGAGTCGGACACGACTGAAGCAACTTAGCAGCAGCAGCAGCAGCAGCAGCAGCAGCAGCAGCAGCAGCTATGACCCCATGGACTGTAGCCTGCCATGCTCCTCTGTCCATGAAATTCCTCAGGTAAGAATACTGGAGTGGGTCGCCATTTCCCTCTCCAGGGCATCTTCCCACTTCAAGGATTGAACCTGTGTCTCCTGTATTGACAGGCAGATTCTTTACCACTGTGCCACAATAGTCAACTATCACATAAAGTAACAAATTTTGACTGATACTAAAAAAAAAAAAACAAAAAAAAAACCGAAATGAAACAAAACACTGATAATCTTTTTAGGTGACTCAAACATTAGGCATTTATTTTGTAATGCAGTACAAATCGTTCTATTAGATATATGGATGTTGGTAATATTAAGAATAAAGATGTTGCTACATACTGTTGCACAGAGAAGAATCTGAATACAGCATACTATTATGCATCTCTTCTTCACATTGTGGAAGCACTAGGAACCTTTGGTGGTGGTGCTCAGTCATGTTTAACTCTTTGCAACCCAATGGATTATAACCCACTAGGCTCCTCTGTCCATGGAATTTTTCAGGCAAGAATATTGGGTGGTTTGCCATTTCCTGCTCCATGAGATCTTCCCAACCCTGGGATCGAACCCAGGTCTCCTGCATCTCCAGCACTGGCAGGCAACTGTGCCACCTAGAAAGCCCAAGGAACCTTTAATTCACAACATTTGAAAACTTTTTTTCCTAATCAAAACTCTAGGAAATAGTCAAATTAAATTACAAAGTAAAAGGTACAAATAGCTATCCTTTTGGTTAAAAGAAAAAGGACCTATACTAAGATTTTTTCAGAAGTTCAGGTCAGTCGCTCAGTCATGTCTGACTCTTTGCAACCCCATGGACTGCAGCACGTCAGGCTTCCCTATGCATCACCAACTGCTGAAGCTTGTGTAAACTCTTGTCCATTGAGTCAGTGATGCAATCCAACCATCTCATCTTCTGTTGTCCCCTTCTCCTGCCTTCAATCTTTCCCAGCATTCGGGTCTTTTCCAATGAGTCAGTTCTTTGTATCAGGTGGCCAAAGTACTGGAGTTTCAGCTTCAACATCAGTCCTTCCAATGAATCCTCGGGCAGATTTCCTTTAGGATTGACTGATTTGATCTCCTCGCAGTCCAGGGGACTCTCAAGAGTCTTCTCCAACACCACAGTTCAAAATCATCAATTCTTCGGTGCTCAGCTTTCTTTATAGTCCAACTCTCACATCCATAATGACTGCTGGAAAAACCATAGCTTTGGCTAGGCAGATCTTTGTCAGCAAAGTAATGTTTTTGCTTTTTAATGTGCTGTCTAGGTTGGTCATAGCTTTTCTTCCAAGGAGTAAGCGTCTTTTAATTTCATGGCTGCAGTCACTATCTGCAGTGACTTTGGAGCCCAAGAAAATAAAGTCTGTCACTGTTTGCATTATTTCCCCATCTATTTGCCATGAAGTGATGGGACCGGATTCCATCATCTTTGTTTTCTGAATGTTGAGTTTAAAGCCAACTTTTTCACTCTCCTCTCTCACTTTTATGAAGAGACTCTAGTTCCTCTTCACTTTCTGCCATAAGGGTGGTGTCACCTGCATATCTGAGTTATTTCAATACAATTCAGCCCAGAAACAGTAATACTAAGAAACTATTTTGTGCAAAACAATGTGTTACATGTCTTTGGGGGGTGGTGGTGACTGAGGGAGTGGATACAGAGATAAAATAAGACATAATTCTGGCTTGAAGAGACTAGAACTAATGTTGGGAAGAAAGGCATTTGTGCAGCTAAAAGGGAAATAGAAGAAGAAGGAGCACAAGAGTGGAGGAGAAAGAAAACAAGGCAAGAGAACGTCACTGAGACTTTTCAAACTTGAACATGAACATGAATCACCTAGAGATCTTATTAAAATACAGATTCTGATTTTACGGATCTGGGTGGGATCTGAGAGTCTGCATTGCTAACAAGCTTCTAGAGAATGCTGATTTTACTCGTCCATTCATAACACTCCATGCAGCAACGGTATAACAGACCAGTGCAACCCAACAGAACTTTCTGCAATGATACAATGTTCTAATCCGAATTACCCGTAGGGTAGCCACAAGGCACTGTGACCAGTGAGCCCTTGAAATATGCCAAGTATGACAGAGAAACTTCGTTTTAAACTTATTTAATTTTAATAAACTTAAATAGTCATATGTCTAATAGCCATCCTTGTAGAGACAGCAGATCTAGATTACGCAGTTAATTTAGGGCAAAATGCATGGTAGGCCTCAACTTTCTGCATACTTATGAAAATCAGCTTGGTTCAGGATTTCTCAGCCTGGGCACTAATGACATTTTGGACTGGATAACGCTTTCTTGTCAAGATGCTGTTCTTTCCATTGTATGATGTTTAGCAGCATCCTTGGCCTCTACCCACTAGATGACAGTGGTACCCATTCTAATCATGAAATTAACAGTGTCTCCAGACTTTGGCCAACGTGGGGGAGGGTGAAGTTGGTGGTCGACTAAAGCTTTTACATAGAAAAGCACGTGAGATGAACAGTGACCTCCTTAAGCACAGCCTAGGTATCTGCACTAGTTTTCTACTGCTGCCATAACCAATTATCACAAACAAACTTTTTTAGATTTTTGACAAAGGAATGGGTCATTTTCAGATATGAAATAATTGGTGATTGTGTTAATTAAATCAAATTATTGTTCAAAAACAAATCCTTGAATCTGTTCCTATAAACTGCTCTTAAGAGTAAAAGCCTGTATCTGCTTAGCTTTTTCTAAGAGGTGGGTGATGAAGAGTAAATAAAGCCAGATGGCATTTACTCTTAAGGTTTCTTTCTCTTTTTGAGTTTGATGTACAAGATGTAACAAATTGTCTTTAAAAGCCCATTTTCCCAGGCTTGAGAAGTTAAGCTTGGTGAGGTTGACAAGGAGGAAGGTGTAGGGAGAAGTGGTGGCCCAAGGAGAGTATCTGCTGACTCACTTTCCCACCACAAAGGGTGGCACACTGAAATCAGGCTTTAATTTAACTCTTTTTTCTCCCTTTCAAAGATACAAGCACTTCCATTCATTGAAGCCTGTGGTGGTAACATGATTAGAGAAGTAGAAGAAGGAGCAGGGGAAGAAAGAGAAGGTAGACTGTGTTCTGGTTTTGTTTACAGGGAATTATGAGAGATAGAAATGTACCAGAATAGAGTATTTTCTGCTAAAATAAAGCCACTGACCAAATTCATACTTTTGTATTATGGGCAGTCTGAAGGTTTTCCCTCTCACAAAAGTCCATGAATAAGACTTCTGATCCACACAACATGGTATAAACAGCTTTCTCCCTGTACCTCCCAGCTAAGTATTAACACAAATCCTGGGGAAAAAACACAAGAGACAACCAAAGAGAACTCTGAAATGCAGAAAAGGAAAGTGAACCAATTAGAGACCCCAGGGCTAAATGGTCTCGCAATCTCAGACCTAACAGAAGATCAGCCGAGCTCAAGACTTTCCAGATTCCCCACCAAAGGCAGCCCAGGTGGGCTCATTCCTCCCCCAGATCAAATGGGGTATCACTGACACCACCAGGCAAGCCTGCAGCGCTGGCAAAAGGGCTGGATCAGATCATCCCTGACAGTGAGTGATCAGGGAAAGCACTCTCCTTACTCACCAGACCTAAGACTCCCTCAGTCTAGTGAGGAATAGCAAGCACCAGGCAGCACCAGAAAAGGAGAGCCTGACAGGAAAAACCCCATCTGGGAAGTGTTGTCCTTCCCTGCAACATGAGGGGAGGAGAGAGGAAAGGAGGATCTTTTTCCCAGGCTTGAGAAGTTAAGCTTGGTGAGGTTGACAAGGAGGAAGGTGTAGGGAGAAGTGGTGGCCCAAGGAGAGTATCTGCTGACTCACTTTCCCACCACAGAGGGTGGCACACTGAAATCAGGCTTTAATTTAACTCTTTTTTCTCCCTTTCAAAGATACAAGCACTTCCATTCATTGAAGCCTGTGGTGGTAACATGATTAGAGAAGTAGAAGAAGGAGCAGGGGAAGAAAGAGAAGGTAGACTGTGTTCTGGTTTTGTTTACAGGGAATTATGAGAGATAGAAATGTACCAGAATAGAGTATTTTCTGCTAAAATAAAGCCACTGACCAAATTCATACTTTTGTATTATGGGCAGTCTGAAGGTTTTCCCTCTCACAAAAGTCCATGAATAAGACTTCTGATCCACACAACATGGTATAAACAGCTTTCTCCCTGTACCTCCCAGCTAAGTATTAACACAAATCCTGGGGAGAAAACACAAGAGACAACCAAAGAGAACTCTGAAATGCAGAAAAGGAAAGTGAACCAATTAGAGACCCCAGGGCTAAATGGTCTCGCAATCTCAGACCTAACAGAAGATCAGCCGAGCTCAAGACTTTCCAGATTCCCCACCAAAGGCAGCCCAGGTGGGCTCATTCCTCCCCCAGATCAAATGGGGTATCACTGACACCACCAGGCAAGCCTGCAGCGCCGGCAAAAGGGCTGGATCAGATCACCCCTGACAGTGAGTGATCAGGGAAAGCACTCTCCTTACTCACCAGACCTAAGACTCCCTCAGTCTAGTGAGGAATAGCAAGCACCAGGCAGCACCAGAAAAGGAGAGCCTGACAGGAAAAAGCCCCACCTGGGAAGTGTTGTCCTTCCCTGCAACATGGGGGGAGGAGAGAGGAAAGGAGGATCATCCTGGCACAGCAAGAGCCAGGAAGTAGTCTGTTCTCACGCCAAAGAACTCTTCTTTCCACCCCAACCAGAGACACTGGGAGGTCATACCCAGGGAGACTCCTCCACCCCTCAGGTGCAACCATCAGGGACTCTGGGAATCTGAGCCGCCCCAAATAGGCCAAATCAACCAAAACAGCACCACACAGTCCCTAAAAATGCTAAGCCTAAATGAGATCACTGACTGATAAAAGAAAAAATTAAAATAGGACCTTGAGTCTCTAAATATAACAGCTAAAATGTCTAGTTTACAATGGAAAATCATCCATCACAACAAAAATCAGGAAAATCACTACCTGACTGAGAAAAGAATCAGCTGATGCTAAGACTGAGCTGGGTCAGATATTAAATTATTGATAAGAATTTTAAAGCCGCCATCATAAAAACACTTCAACACACAACTGCAAATTCTTTAGAACAAATAAGCATCGCAGCAAAGAGCTAGGAGTTTTAAAAAATAACCAAACGGAAGTTTGAAATTAAAATATGCAATAACAAGAATAAAGAGTGGGTTAAATAGGAGAAAGCAGATGACAGATATCAATTCATCTTAAGACAGATCAACAGAATCTACTCAATCTGAATAAAAGGAATAAAATAGACTTAAAAGAAGAAATCCACAGTGGCAGGGACCAGGGTGATAACAAAAGATTCAACATTTATATACATCATCAAAGCCCCAGAGGACATGAAAATGGAAGCAAACTTAAAAGAATATTAGAAGCATCAATGGTTCAAAATGTCCAAATCTGGCATATATGTATGTATACATACACACCCTATATATATAAGCCTACAGATTGAAGAAACAGTATGAAACTCAAAGAAGATAAATACAAAGAAATCCACCTCAAGACATCTCATAATAAAATTTTGAGAAACGGAGCAAAAAAAAAAAAAAAATCTTGACAGCATTCGGAGAGAAATGACACATTACCCACAAGGGAACACCAGTTCAAATAAGAGCAAATTTCCCATCTAAAGCCGTGACAGGCAGAAGTTAAGTGGTACATTTTTCAAGTGTTGGGGAGACGGAAAAAAGAAATGGTCACCTGCAAATCCTATATCCAGCAAAAGCATTTTTTAAGAATGTAAGGAACACAAAGACATACTCAAATGAAGGAAAAATAAAAGAATTTGTTGCTAGCAGAACTACCTTTAAAAAACAGCTGAAAGAAGCTTTTCAAAGGAAAGAAATGGTAAAAGAAGGAATCTTGGAACATCAGGGAAAAAAAGGGGAAAAAAAAGGAACAGAAATACGGCTATGTAAAATAGACGATTCTCCTCAAGGGTTTTATAAAACAGGTCACTGAAACAAACACTAAATAACCACCTGATTCTTAAGAGGGAAAAATAAAGGGATTTAAATGGAAATAAAATAAGGCTTCCATACTTCAAAGTGGTAAAATACTGATATTAATAGATGATGGTAACTCATAAATATATAATGAAATACTCGGAGCAACCATTAAGAAAACAATACAAAGAGATATTCAAAAACACTGTAAATCAAGATGCAGTCCTAAAAGTCCTGAACGCCTACTTGGGATTTTGCATATTAGATGGCTCAATGTATACAAAAGCATAAAGTCATTCAGGGAAAATTTCTGGACTGGGACCTACCTCACTGTGGGATGGATCTAGAACAGAGTAAGATCTGAATCTACCTGGAAATGTCCATCACCAGAACTTACTGGGCCTCACTTTTCATATCTTTGGAATAGAAAGGGTTGGAGAAATAGGTCTGTAAGACAACTTGGGCCTTTTTCAGGGTTAACTGTGTGATTATTCTATAAATTATGGGTTCCCATTCTTCTCACCCACCCTATGAATCATATTCCTTATAATTCAGATGTCTCTAAAAGTACCCTGAAAACTATGAGAAAATCTACAATTAAAAAGGCATTTATTGGTATGCATAATCAAGCCTCTCAGATTCAGTAGAGAGAAGAGAAGGAAAGGACTCAAATGTAACATATACCCATTGGAGCATGGACCATTTTCACTTAGAGGAATTATTCATTCTTTTTCCACCACTGGTAGGAAATGAAAGTAAGTATTTATTCCTGTTCACTTTGCCTTCCTTGTAGGTCAACCTATATCTAATCTCTGAAACTAAAGGGATTACGCGGGAAATTGGCTGGTTCGCATCACAGTACCCCAGCTCTACATGCTTTCCCTTCTTCCTCAGCTGGCCATGCTACCGTAATCCACATCTGCATCAGTAGTTCCAAAAATAATTTGCCTTTGGGAAGTGCTAGTCATATATGGATGGTTTGCTACATTGGACAAATAGATCGATTTAATACAATGTTTTATAAACAAGTACAAACATCTTAACTTTATCATAAAGCTTAAAACTTTTGTTTTCTTATCAGTAATGTGTAAAGATTAAAAAGACTCTATGTAAGAAATTCCCTGGTGGTCCAGTGGTTGGGACTCTGTGCTTTCATGGCCCACAGCTTGAGTTCAATCCCTGGTCAGGAAACTAAGATCCTGCAAGTCACAGACTGAAGCAAAAAAAGAAAAACAATAGACTATAAACTTCTGTCAATCTCTTATGTTTTGTGACCAGATAAACAGAATTAGACGGAATCACTCAACGTAGCAATCCAGCTTTGTGGTTAAGAGCTCGGGCTTTGATGTCAGATGTACCTGGACTAGAAAACACCCTGGTCTGTGTTCTTGCTGGCTCAGTGTCCTAGTTTAATATCCTGGGTCTCAGTTTATTCATTCGTAGAAAAGATATGATAGTTTCTACTGCACAGGACTGCTGTAGGCTACACACAAATAAGGCTACACACATCAAGTGCTTGGTATATACTAAGCATTATACTATAGAAACTTTGTTGTCAGAGGCATGCATAAGTTTGTAAACAAAGTGAAGCATTTTAAAAGGTCAGATAAGTAAGGGTTACGGCACAGAATTACAAGTCCTTAGAGATGTTACCTCTGAAGCCAACTTCTCCTGCTTTAACACTGGAGACCTAGGCTACACACATCAAGTGCTTGGTATATACTAAGCATTATACTATAGAAACTTTGTTGTCAGAGGCATGCATAAGTTTGTAAACAAAGTGAAGCATTTTAAAAGGTCAGATAAGTAAGGGTTACGGCACAGAATTACAAGTCCTTAGAGATGTTACCTCTGAAGCCAAACTTCTCCTGCTTTAACACTGGAGACCCTGAGATTGTTTACCACCTGACTACAATGCTGGACTACTTCCTATATTAGGATAAAGACCCTCTTGATGAAAGCTAAAGAGGAGAGTGAAAAAGTTGGCTTAAAGCTCAACATTCAGAAAACTAAGATGAGGAAACAGTGGCAGACTATTTTTTTTGCTGGCTCCAAAATCACTGCAGATGGTGACTGCAGCCATGAAATTAAAAGACACTTACTCCTTGGAAGGAAAGTTATGACCAATCTAGACAGCATATTCAAAAGCAGAGACATTACTTTGTCAACAAAGGTCTGTCTAGTCAAGGCTATGGTTTTTTCAGTGGTCATGTATGGATGTGAGAGTTGGACTGTGAAGAAAGCTGAGCACTGAAGAATTGATGCTTTTGAACTGTGGTGTTGGAGAAGATTCTTGAGAGTCCCTTGGACTGTAAGGAGATCCAACCAGTACATCCTAAAGGAGATCAGTCCTGGTATTCACTGGAAGGACTGATGCTGAAGCTGAAACTCCAATACTTTGGCCACCTGATGCGAAAAGCTGACTCATTGGAAAAGACCCTGATGCTGGGAAAGATTGAGGGCAGGAGGAGAAGGGGATGACAGAGGATGAGATGGTTGGATGGCATCACCAATGGACATGGGTTTTGGTAGTCTCCTGGAGTTGGTGATGGACAGGGAGGCCTAGCATGCTGCAATTCATAGGGTTGCAGAGTCAGACACGACTGACTGACTGAACTGAACTCCATCCATACCTGGTGTAACATATTGATAAAATCGGGTAAAATTTTACTTCATTTGTATAATATGACTACTGGAGGTTTCTTAAAAAAAGCTTATTTTATTCCATGTGTTCTTTTCTTTGAGAAAAACTAAGTATCAAGACATGTATTCATTAAAAACAGCACCGTCATAATTTCAGCCTGTGCTAGACATGCAGGCTTATCTTCCCTTTTCTTAACACTAACCCAATAGATGCCAAATAGTCACCTCAAAAAATGATCTAATAAAAGCACAAATTCCAATCATTCTGTGGTAGAATTTTTCTCATATTTAAATATTTTCCTTGGATTTGACTCTCATAACCATTAGGGTTGATAATCAGTTATCAAAGTATTTTAAAAATGGCTAGTTTTCTTCAAGGCCTCTTCTAGGATAAGACTTTTTAAATTAAATGATTTCTATGTAAAAAATATAAATGCACTTAGCAAATATAAAATATAGTAGACATATCATAGAAAATACAAGTAAGACCCAAGCTTCTATAGTGATATTGGATACACTTTAAGGGTCTAACTTATGGATAAAGGAAGTTTCTGAAAACTACTATGTGGAAAAATCCTTCACTGATGCGAAACAGACTTGGAATAATAATTTTGTAATTTTCGAAAAAACCTAAAATTAAGAATAAAACAATGTCATTTTATCAATGACAATACAGTTTGTGTTACTACAGTGTAGATACCTAATCACAAAAGCTAATGCATGCCTGAAAATATTAAAAATGTATTCATCATATCAGCTTAGCAAGGAGAAAAGGATAACACTGTTTGAGAAGAGGTCAAGTCTTATTTAAGAATTTGATGGCAATAATGTCACGGACAGTCAATATTCTTGCCAAAGTACTGACTAGGGAACAACATCACAGAACCATCAAGGGAGGGGTAGAAAGAAGCTAAGACTAACAGACATGGGTGGAAGACAATCTAGATTCCTTAGAGATCTGGCAGGCTTCTGAGGCACAGAGAGCCTCCAGTCCCCTTGGCACTGTAAAAAGGTAGAGGGGGCTTCCCAGGTGGTGCTAGTGGTAAAGAATCCTCTTGCCAATGTCAGAGACGTAAGAGATGTGGGTTTGATCCCTGAGTTAGGAGGATCCTCTGGAGGAGGGAGTGGCAACCCATTCAGTATTCTTGCCTGGAGAATCCCCATGGACAGAGGAGCCTGGCAGGCCACAGTTCATAGGGTCACAGTCCCATATGACTGAAGAAACTTGGCACAAAGGTTCCAGGCCTCCAGGGGAACAGCTCTTTGGTGGAAGAGAAGGTAGAGATAGACATATAAAGATAACGAAAGAACCATACATGAAAATAAACAGGTTACCCATAAATCGAGAATAAGCACATCGACTTCAGTTGAGTTCAGTTCAGTCGCTCAGTCCTGTCTGACTCTTTGCAACCTCATGAATCACAGCAGCCAAGCCTCCCTGTCCATCACCAACTCCTGGAGTTCACTCAAACTCACATCCATTGAGTCCGTGATGCCATCCAGCCATCTCATCCTCAGTCGTCCCCTTCTCCTCCTGCCCCTAATCCCTCCCAGCATCAGAGTCTTTTCCAGTGAGTCAATTCTTTGCATGAGGTGGCCAAAGTACTGGAGTTTCAGCTTTAGCATCATTCCTTCCAAAGAAACTCCAGGGCTGATCTCCTTCAGAATGGACTGGTTGGATCTCCTTGCAGTCCAAGGGACTCTCAAGAGTTTTCTCCAACACCACAGTTCAAAACCATCAATTCTTCAGCACTCAGCCTTCTTCACAGTCCAACTCTCACATCCATACATGACTACTGGAAAAACCATAGCCTTGACTAGATGAACCTTTGTTGGCAAAGTAATGTCTCTGCTTTTCAATATGCTATCTAGGTTAGTCATAACTTTTCTTCCAAGGAGCAGGCATCTTTTAATTTCATGGCTGCAGTCACCATCTGCAGTGATTTTGGAGCCAAAAAAAATAAAGTCTGACACTTTTTCCACTGTTTCCCCATCTACTTCCCATGAAGTGATGGGACCAGATGCAATGATCTTCATTTTCTGAATGCTGATCAGAAATATCAACCTCAGACTCTTCTAAATCAGAAGAGTCTTCTAAATCTATCTTGACCCATTAATTCTGTATTTTTCCCCATCATTTGTGTGTCAGGACAACAGAAAGATGCTCTCAGATAAAACATATGTTACTATCTGTGTGATGCGACTATGTGGGTGACTATTAATATTTTCTTTGTTTTTCAATATTTCCCCACTTATATGTGTTGATCATATACTATGATAGAAGAAAAATAAACATCATTAATAAAAAAAAACTTAGTCATTAAAGCAGAATAAGAAGCAAGAATCACAGAGGATAGAAAGATAGCTTGCTATGCAAAGAATATTTGAATTGTCTGATTTATACCAGTTTAATCATCCCAAAATTTTCTATCAAACAAGAAAGATATCCTTAAAACACACACACCACATTCACATACCCCTTTTCTAATTTCAGAATGAATTCATTTAAAGATTACAGTAGAAAAAGTGTAAGCTCTTTTCCAGTCCAAATAGGTCAGCCTTTCATCTACTGCTCTTTATCTGTTCTTAGGAAACTATTACTGTTTTTCTTATTTTCTTTTTTCCCCTTAAGCTCATTTTAAGAACATTTTCCACTTAAAATAGTAATTAAAATACTATTAATTATAAATTATTTTATTTAAATATTTAGAAATACTTAGCTATTTTAAATTATTTTTATTTTTTCTATTTTAAAATTGTTTAGACATTTTAAATAATTTTACAATGATCTTTTTGGGCTCCAAAATCACTGCAGATGGTGACTGCAGCCATGAAATTAAAAGATGCTTACTCTTTGGAAGGAAAGTTACGACCAACCTAGATAGCATACTGAAAAGCAGAGACATTAGTTTGCCAACAAAGGTCCATCTAGTCAAGGCTATGGTTTTTACAGTGGTCATGTATGGATGTGAGAGTTGAACTGTGAAGAAAGCTGAGCGCTGAAGAATTGATGCTTTTGAACTGTGGTGCTGGAGGAGACTCTTGAGAGTCCCTTGGACTGCAAGGAGATCCAACCAGTCCATCCTGAAGGAGATTAGTCCTGGGTGTTCATTGGAAGGACTGATGCTGAAGCTGAAACTCCAATACTTTGGCCACCTCATGCAAAGAGTTGACTCATTGGAAAAGACTCTGATGCTGGGAGGGATTGGGGGCAGGAGGAGAAGGGGATGCCAGAGGATGAGATGGCTGGATGGCATCGCCGACTAGATGGACGTGAGTCTGAGTGAACTCCGGGAGTTGGTGATGAACACGGAGGCCTGGCGTGCTGCGATTCATGGGGTCACAAAGAGTCAGACACGACTGAGCGACTGAACTGAACTGTTTAGCACTTAATAAAACATTCATAAATCATTATTTAGAAGGGCATTTTTACTATTAACTATTAAAATACCTTAAATATAACAGTTTAATTTAGTGATTTAAATCTTAAAATTGGACTCCTATGTAAATGAATGCTTGATCACATAATATCTTTACAAGAAACTCAGAGAAAAAATGTAAAAGAAAATAATAATCTAAGAGGATAAACACATTTTAGTAACTGCATTGAATAAAACATTCCAGACTCTAAAAGAGAAATTCATTAGGTAGTGGTGTTAACTATATGCTGTAAAGAAATGCCTTCTCCTCTGTGGACTAGAAGCTCCCTCACATGTGTACAACTGTCCAGGAAGCCTTCTGAAATTTAAACCCAGCTCCACAGGGTGCTGGGAAGCCCCCAGTGCAGGCAAAACCCTTGCTTAAGGAAAGGACAGGCATATCCAGCAACCCTTCAGCACAGCTGGTATGCACCGTGCACAGGGAAAGCTCAATGGAATTTTTAGTTTCCATTTCAGAAGGGACAAGGGAACTACAGGCTAGACACCAGAGTGGTAAAGATCTGTAGGATCTGACCTCTTTTGTACCTTCTCCATATTCCTGTTACCTTCTGCTTCTCAGTTGAGACTGGAATTCAACACTTAATAATATACAAAAGTTCTAGATGTTTGTATAAGGGTCACAAGACTCTTCAGAGTCCTGTGGACTACAAAGAGATCAAACCAGTCAATCCTAAAGGAAATCAACTCTGTATATTCACTGGAAAAACAGATGCTGAAGCTTTAATATTTTGGCCACCTGATGTGAAGAGCTGACTGACTGGCAAAGACACTGATGCTGGGAAGGACTGAGGGCAAAAGGAGAAGGGGGTGGCAGAGGATGAGATGGTTAGATAGCATCACTGACTCAACGGACATGACTTTGAGCAAACTCTGGGAGACAGTGGAGGACAGAAGAGCCTGGTGTACCAGAGTCCATGGGAAGGCAAAGAGTCAGACTTAGTGACCTAACAACAACAACAACAAGGGTCAGCAAGAAAGCAGAGAGGCCAGGGAAGATACTATCTCAGTCTAAAATAAACCTCAGAGCAGAAAACCCCAAGTGAGACAGGAAGTGGACGGACAGATACAAAACCATCTGGGTCACTGAGGACTGGGGAAGGAGAAAAGCAAGCACAAAGGCAATGCAGAAACAAAACAGCTAAATCACAGGTTTTCAATCCTTCATAGCAGAAAATGGAAAGAAAAACACAATGTCTTTCCAAACACACCCAGTTTCGACCACCCATAAGGCCAGATCTCTTTGCTCTGACCCTCTGCCTCTGTATAACTTTGTATCACAATACCTTGGAACTGGGGAGGATGGACACTGCCAGGAATCTCCCTCCCTCAAAACCAATTCTGACCTCTTCACAGACACAAATGCCTGATCCAAGACCCAGAGATCAAATATGAAACTTTGAAAAAGGAAAATTCTTGTCTTTTAATGATTGTTTATGAAAAAAGAGAATTAACAGAGGTTAAACACTTTTTTGCTGACTAAAAAGTTCTCATTTAATTGTTTTTACTTTGGGCTCCAAAATCACTGCAGATGGTGACTGCAGCCATGAAATTAAAAGATGCTTACTCTTTGGAAGGAAAGTTACGACCAACCTAGATAGCATACTGAAAAGCAGAGACATTAGTTTGCCAACAAAGGTCCATCTAGTCAAGGCTATGGTTTTTACAGTGGTCATGTATGGATGTGAGAGTTGAACTGTGAAGAAAGCTGAGCGCTGAAGAATTGATGCTTTTGAACTGTGGTGCTGGAGGAGACTCTTGAGAGTCCCTTGGACTGCAAGGAGATCCAACCAGTCCATCCTGAAGGAGATTAGTCCTGGGTGTTCATTGGAAGGACTGATGCTGAAGCTGAAACTCCAATACTTTGGCCACCTCATGCAAAGAGTTGACTCATTGGAAAAGACTCTGATGCTGGGAGGGATTGGGGGCAGGAGGAGAAGGGGATGCCAGAGGATGAGATGGCTGGATGGCATCGCCGACTAGATGGACGTGAGTCTGAGTGAACTCCGGGAGTTGGTGATGAACACGGAGGCCTGGCGTGCTGCGATTCATGGGGTCACAAAGAGTCAGACACGACTGAGCGACTGAACTGAACTGTTTAGCACTTAATAAAACATTCATAAATCATTATTTAGAAGGGCATTTTTACTATTAACTATTAAAATACCTTAAATATAACAGTTTAATTTAGTGATTTAAATCTTAAAATTGGACTCCTATGTAAATGAATGCTTGATCACATAATATCTTTACAAGAAACTCAGAGAAAAAATGTAAAAGAAAATAATAATCTAAGAGGATAAACACATTTTAGTAACTGCATTGAATAAAACATTCCAGACTCTAAAAGAGAAATTCATTAGGTAGTGGTGTTAACTATATGCTGTAAAGAAATGCCTTCTCCTCTGTGGACTAGAAGCTCCCTCACATGTGTACAACTGTCCAGGAAGCCTTCTGAAATTTAAACCCAGCTCCACAGGGTGCTGGGAAGCCCCCAGTGCAGGCAAAACCCTTGCTTAAGGAAAGGACAGGCATATCCAGCAACCCTTCAGCACAGCTGGTATGCACCGTGCACAGGGAAAGCTCAATGGAATTTTTAGTTTCCATTTCAGAAGGGACAAGGGAACTACAGGCTAGACACCAGAGTGGTAAAGATCTGTAGGATCTGACCTCTTTTGTACCTTCTCCATATTCCTGTTACCTTCTGCTTCTCAGTTGAGACTGGAATTCAACACTTAATAATATACAAAAGTTCTAGATGTTTGTATAAGGGTCACAAGACTCTTCAGAGTCCTGTGGACTACAAAGAGATCAAACCAGTCAATCCTAAAGGAAATCAACTCTGTATATTCACTGGAAAAACAGATGCTGAAGCTTTAATATTTTGGCCACCTGATGTGAAGAGCTGACTGACTGGCAAAGACACTGATGCTGGGAAGGACTGAGGGCAAAAGGAGAAGGGGGTGGCAGAGGATGAGATGGTTAGATAGCATCACTGACTCAACGGACATGACTTTGAGCAAACTCTGGGAGACAGTGGAGGACAGAAGAGCCTGGTGTACCAGAGTCCATGGGAAGGCAAAGAGTCAGACTTAGTGACCTAACAACAACAACAACAAGGGTCAGCAAGAAAGCAGAGAGGCCAGGGAAGATACTATCTCAGTCTAAAATAAACCTCAGAGCAGAAAACCCCAAGTGAGACAGGAAGTGGACGGACAGATACAAAACCATCTGGGTCACTGAGGACTGGGGAAGGAGAAAAGCAAGCACAAAGGCAATGCAGAAACAAAACAGCTAAATCACAGGTTTTCAATCCTTCATAGCAGAAAATGGAAAGAAAAACACAATGTCTTTCCAAACACACCCAGTTTCGACCACCCATAAGGCCAGATCTCTTTGCTCTGACCCTCTGCCTCTGTATAACTTTGTATCACAATACCTTGGAACTGGGGAGGATGGACACTGCCAGGAATCTCCCTCCCTCAAAACCAATTCTGACCTCTTCACAGACACAAATGCCTGATCCAAGACCCAGAGATCAAATATGAAACTTTGAAAAAGGAAAATTCTTGTCTTTTAATGATTGTTTATGAAAAAAGAGAATTAACAGAGGTTAAACACTTTTTTGCTGACTAAAAAGTTCTCATTTAATTGTTTTTACTCCTAAAAGCAAAGAGAGAAGAGGCAAGATAAAATTAGCTTCTCCAATAAAACCTGTTTTTAAGATGTTCGTCCTTCAGACTGCCCTGAAATGCTGTTAATGAAGTTATTGTTTGGATGTTCATGTTTTCACCAACCACAGAAACTGGCAATGTCTAAATCCGGACTATTACAATATAACCCTATGTCTCCTGCTGAAGACAACGTCTCAAACATCACCATTTTCATTACTCAGGAAATGTGCCCAGAAGAAAGGACTAGGATTGCATTCCAAATGTCAACAGGACACTGTCCTTTTCTCATCAACCTGCAGATGAAACTAGCCTCTTTCAGTTCACAAGGCTCTTGCTAATCCTGCCTCTCTTGGAATGCCCCAACTAATGAAAAGGTTGATCTCAACTGGACTAAGCACCTGGTCAACCTTATGAAGGTCAGACTCCCAGCCACGGGAAGGACTGGCACAGGAACAAGAACTCCATGGCAAGAATGTTTTACATTTACTCTTCAACACATTGCATTTAGTTGGATCAGCTGTCTTATTTCCAATGAGGAACTTAAAAGTTGAATTCAACTGATTTGTCAAGCTACCATTCCAACTGAAATCTGTGTTCAAATTCAGATATACTGTTATATTCCCAGATCCAGTAATTCACCTGGCACACAACAGGTACTATCAATCTATCTGCCTGCCTGCCTTTATGGAAATAAAGTGTTAAACTGATTCCAAGGCAATTTTCTACCAGACCATGCCACATGGAACTACAGACTTTTAGAGCAGTCATTACATTAGGTGGAGAAGGCAATGGCAATCCACTCTAGTATTCTTGCCTGGAAAATCCCATGGACAGAGGAGACTGACAGGCTACAGTCCGTGGGGTCGCAAAGAGTCGGACACGACTGAGCAACTAAAACTACACTTACATTAGGTGCAGATTTGCAAAATACAAGTCAGTCTTAGAGCTAAATCAGAAAGGTTCATCTTCCTGAGAGAAACGAAAATTAGCACCAACTTGGCATTTTACGCACATACATATATACACAAACACATTTGATTCCAAGAATCTCTTCACCAAAGTTTTATAGAAGTATTATGAAAGGTGTTCTAAATATATTTTAAGTATATTCATTTTTTAGCTTTATTACAATAATATTAGCTTCATATTACAAACCCATGTAATAACCAGACTAGACCAGTGGAGTATGATACAGCCAAGAAACAACAGTCCATTTTGGATGAAACAAAGCAAGTGAAAAGAACTAAGTCTGCGGAACAGGTTGCAAAGGATTTTTAGAAGGCTGAGATTATTAGGGTAAGAGATTTAGCTTTCCCTCTTGGGCCGTGGGGATGACGCATTTGCATTACTGATTAGGAAGATCTAAGCACCTGTTACAGGACGAGTGAGACACTGAAAGTGGAGAGAATGGGTAAGAAGTTCAGTTGGGTGCCTGTTACATTCTTCCACAGAAAGGCTGTTCCTGGATTGCATTAATGGGACCTGTCCAAGCTTGACAAGTATCACTGTCCTTTATCTCTGGCTGGAGATGAGAAACAAAAAGTTTTCCAATGCTTTTTTTCCCCTAGGTTCCATGCCCAAAAAGGATGCTATCATCTTAAAAGGTACCTCGTCCCAGGGGAAAGTAAGCTCCACACCAAGAATTTACAAACTCCCACTGGATTCTAAACATACTTCTCTTTCTCTTCTTATGTAGCTGCCTAACTTTTAAACTGCTTTATCTTTGAGTATGTAAATGTCTTTAATAAACATGTTTCTACCAAACATCCAGAAGAATCCTGGTTCAGAGAATAACCCATGACCATCTTCCTTTGCAGATGAGAGGCCAAAATGGATATTCCCATAATTACATGGAAGATGTCTGACACAGTATGGATACAAAAGTCTTCTCTCTTTCCACTTCTTTCCTCATTAAATACTCAGAAAGAAGCCTGCTTTTTTTTGCTTGCTGAGACGCTACTTCTGGCTTTCACTTCTCCTTCAGATAGGTCATTTAACCTCTTCAGCTCCGTCCTTGCTAATCCTTAAAAATGGAATCTGTCCTTAGTTCTAATAACCACCTGGCTTGCATAGGAACTTGGGTGAAACAGATTTCACAAAAAATAAAAGTCTGAATTCAGAGACAGTAATGAGGATGTGCGTCACATGTTTAACACAAACACTGTTCTCAAGGTTACTTTCAGTTCAGTCGCTCAGTCGTGTCTGACTCTTTGCGACCTCATGAATCACAGCAGCCAGGCCTCCCTGTCCATCAGCAACTCCCAGAGTTCACCCAAACTCACGTCCATCGAGTCCGTGATGTCATCCAGCCATCTCATCCTCTGTCGTCCCCTTCTCCTCCTGCCCCCAATCCCTCCCAGCATCAAAGTCTTTTCCAATGAGTCAACTCTTCGCATGAGGTGGCCAAAGTACTGGAGTTTCAGCTTTAGCATCATTCATTCCAAAGAAATCCCAGGGCTGATCTCCTTCAGAATGGACTGGTTGGATCTCCTTGCAGTCCAAGGGACTCTCAAGAGTCTTCTCCAACACCACACTTCAAAAGCATCAGTTCTTCGGTGCTCAGCCTTCTTCACAGTCCAACTCTCACATCCATACATGACTACTGGAAAAACCATAGCCTTGACTAGACATTACCTTAGCAAAGTAATGTCTCTGCTTTAGTGTGTCTTTAAACTCTGTGTAAATGTACTCTTAAACTACTATGTTCAGCATTTTATACCTCTTCTTCACATTTCATTAAAAAAAACATTATTGCTATTTTGCAATCACAAGAGTCCTATACAATGTAGAATCCTTGAAAATGAAACATACAACAAAATTTATAATTCCATCTTTGAAATCAAACCTGTGAGCAGCATATGTACATCTATGTACATACACACATATACATACAACCACTACATATCTTTATACATATTTTTCTCCTAAGAATAAATTCCTAGAAGTACAAAGACATAGAAGGATACAAATTGTTTAAAATCTTGAGATGAAGCTTTTAGCTTATTTTCTGTACTTCCTATCATGGACAATGAAATAGTCACTGACTTTCCTAAGAAGAGAAATTGAACAAGTTTGCCTTCTTTTAGGTCTTCCTGTTTACCTTCCGAGTATCAGTCGACATAATCATTTAATAAATTATCAAACCATGGTAACAACATGAATAACCAAAATAAAGCAAAAGCAAACAGGTAAGTTTAGAATGAAATAATTTCATGATAAACCATTAGGCAGACTTTAAATATTAAAGGCAGCTGTATGAAGTATGACATTAATTATATAGCACAACTGTATCTACTTACACACGTGTTCACACACACACGATAGCTGTTGAAGGCGTCTGCCATGTGCCTTGTACCATCCTAAGCTCTTCACGTGTGCCTTCTCATGTAGTTCTTTCAATAACCTCAGGAGACAGACACTCCTACTGTGTCTATCTTACAAATGAGAAACTGAGGTTCAGAGAGCTCAAGAGGCTTTTGTGGGCCACATAACTGAAAAATCATCGATGGAGTTGGAATATGAGTCCAGGTCTGAATCCCTCCAGAAGCCTTTGTTCTGAGCCACAAGACCACACTCAATAGGAAAACACACTGGATGGAAATACATCCAAATGGTAGAGGTCAAAAGCAGGGTGGCTTTTTATTCTTATTTAAATGTTCGTCCTTTACGAAACATTGCCATTTAATATGATTTACTTTGCTAGGCAGGCGTAAATCAGTGAAGAGGAAATAAAGATCGCACACAGCCCCTGTGAGTCAGGGCCATCATTACCGATGGTCCCAGGACATCATTGTCATCAGGAGGAGATCCTTTGCTTGACATGGTTCTCCCCCTCCTCTCCTTGCAATTGAGGTGGTACAGTCTGCTAAGGAGGCAGGTATTTCTTCAAGCTCCACAAGTTTTCTCTAAAGAATGTTAATTACCACCCCCACTTCCCAGCCCTGAGAAAAAATCCTCTAAGTTCACAAATATTCTATACTTAACTCAAAATGTAAAAATAACAGTAGTCCAGATGTTATCAGGAAATATCATTTGAAAACTAGATCTTTGGAAAAAAAAGAACTATAATATAATATGCATGATGAACTCATTCTTCTAAATTAGGCAAAATAAAGATTCTTAAAGACTACTGAAAGAAGATAAAGCAGAATTCTAAGTGTTGGGCATATTCATTTTTTATGCTGTAGCACCTCTATAGTTGGAGAAACAAACAGCTTCTTTTCAAAACATAATCCAAGGTATGGAAAATAAAATTTTCTTCAAACTTTGAGGGACAGGACAGTAAGTTTTTAAGACTAACGAACACTCTAATAAACCTCACTCTAGACTGAATCAACCAATACATTAGTAAATCAAGCCCAGAAATGTCTTGATTGCACTTCACTCTGGAAACAGACTCCCAGCCTTCTTTAAGGACTATTATAAAAATCTTCTCTCGGGATGTGGTACTGCATGTGAACTGTCCCATACCTCACACCACGACCTATGCATCCATCACCAACTAAGAAGACCCAAAAGAGAAACTTCCCTCTGGGCTTAGCATTCACAGGTGCTATTTCTCCTGATATCTTACAGTCACAAAATCATCAATCTAATTTGTTTACATCTGCATTAACTGTTAGAAAGTATATCCTTACAAGGCACTTTCTCACATTTATTTTTCCCTTTTTCTTCTTTTTTCTTGCTTATTTTAAACTTTGTCCTCTGAACTGTATACATCTTTTTAAGCTGACTTAAATCCTTTTATTTTACACAAGGTTAAATATAAACAAACACAAGCAGACACGCTGCACACATCTGTAAGACTAGTTACGTCATACTACCATTTAGACATACAAATCACGCAACATGAATGGTATCAGCATGTCTCCTACAAATCGAAACGGAGCAAAAATTTTCACTTCTCTTCTAACAGTGAAGTCCAGTCTAAATTCTGTCCTAGGCCATTCAGCAGACACTCAGATGACAACTGACCCCAACATAGTTGCTGGCTTATCTGCAGAGTCACAACTATATCCTGATTACGTGTTTCCAAGCCACTATGTTCGGGAAGTAAGTGGTCAGGGATATAACACTTCTGCTATCCTTGAAATGAGTAGACAAAGGAAACTGTCAGGCTGGAGATGTGACATTTTAAAAACAAGCAGTGCACAGAGGAAGTGCAAGTGAAGGGGTGAGGCAAACAATAGGAGAATCAGGAAAGAGTTAATGTCTCAGCAGCCAAGAGAAGAGAAAAATTCAAGATGGGTGTCTTCAATGATATATTCTTTATGGAAGAACAAATATTTGTGAAGCAGATAGTTTTAAATACATAATATTGCATCCTTAATCTTCCATCAAAGAATGTTAATTTCTTTTAAACTAGTGCTTTTCAAGTCAATTCTTCTTCCAACTGTGCTCATTTTGAAACACATGGCACACGTGTGGCGGGCACACTCTACAATTTCCCTTCCCTGAGTCACAGCCCTGTACTTACAGGCCCTTCCCCTCACGTGTGGGAAGGACCTGTAACTTGCTTCTAAGAAACGGAATACAGCAAAGGGTATGCATAAATTTCCCTTAAGAAGATAAAGCAGAATTCTAAGTGTTGGGCATATTCATTTTTTATGCTGTAGCACCTCTATAGTTGGAGAAACAAACAGCTTCTTTTCAAAACATAATCCAAGGTATGGAAAATAAAATTTTCTTCAAACTTTGAGGGACAGGACAGTAAGTTTTTAAGACTAACGAACACTCTAATAAACCTCACTCTAGACTGAATCAACCAATACATTAGTAAATCAAGCCCAGAAATGTCTTGATTGCACTTCACTCTGGAAACAGACTCCCAGCCTTCTTTAAGGACTATTATAAAAATCTTCTCTCGGGATGTGGTACTGCATGTGAACTGTCCCATACCTCACACCACGACCTATGCATCCATCACCAACTAAGAAGACCCAAAAGAGAAACTTCCCTCTGGGCTTAGCATTCACAGGTGCTATTTCTCCTGATATCTTACAGTCACAAAATCATCAATCTAATTGTGTTTACATCTGCATTAACTGTTAGAAAGTATATCCTTACAAGGCACTTTCTCACATTTATTTTTCCCTTTTTCTTCTTTTTTCTTGCTTATTTTAAACTTTGTCCTCTGAACTGTATACATCTTTTTAAGCTGACTTAAATCCTTTTATTTTACACAAGGTTAAATATAAACAAACACAAGCAGACACGCTGCACACATCTGTAAGACTAGTTACGTCATACTACCA
Organism: Madoqua kirkii; assembly: GCA_006408675.1. Lineage (NCBI taxonomy): Eukaryota > Metazoa > Chordata > Mammalia > Artiodactyla > Bovidae > Madoqua > Madoqua kirkii. Next base: position 30,751 of record SJYC01026045.1, read on the forward strand.
TTTAGACATACAAATCACGCAACATGAATGGTATCAGCATGTCTCCTACAAATCGAAACGGAGCAAAAATTTTCACTTCTCTTCTAACAGTGAAGTCCAGTCTAAATTCTGTCCTAGGCCATTCAGCAGACACTCAGATGACAACTGACCCCAACATAGTTGCTGGCTTATCTGCAGAGTCACAACTATATCCTGATTACGTGTTTCCAAGCCACTATGTTCGGGAAGTAAGTGGTCAGGGATATAACACTTCTGCTATCCTTGAAATGAGTAGACAAAGGAAACTGTCAGGCTGGAGATGTGACATTTTAAAAACAAGCAGTGCACAGAGGAAGTGCAAGTGAAGGGGTGAGGCAAACAATAGGAGAATCAGGAAAGAGTTAATGTCTCAGCAGCCAAGAGAAGAGAAAAATTCAAGATGGGTGTCTTCAATGATATATTCTTTATGGAAGAACAAATATTTGTGAAGCAGATAGTTTTAAATACATAATATTGCATCCTTAATCTTCCATCAAAGAATGTTAATTTCTTTTAAACTAGTGCTTTTCAAGTCAATTCTTCTTCCAACTGTGCTCATTTTGAAACACATGGCACACGTGTGGCGGGCACACTCTACAATTTCCCTTCCCTGAGTCACAGCCCTGTACTTACAGGCCCTTCCCCTCACGTGTGGGAAGGACCTGTAACTTGCTTCTAAGAAACGGAATACAGCAAAGGGTATGCATAAATTTCCCTGATGGTTTGGTTATATGGCAAAGGTGAAAGGATTTTGTATATGTAATTAAACTGACTTTAAGTGGAGCAAAACATAAATTATCCTGGGTCTAGTGGACCTAATCAAGTAAGCTGTTTTAAAAAGAATCTAGAGGTCAGACTGGAAAACTGTGAAGACTCTGTTGCTTTTTTCTTTCCCAATTTATTATTTTTTTAATCAAAGTATAGTTGATTTACAATGCTGTATTACTTTCAGGTGTACAGCAAAGTGATTCAGTCATACACACACACGTGTGTGTGTGTCTATGTATTCAGTCATGTCTGACTCTTTGCGACCCCATGGACTGTAGACAGCCAGGCTCCTCTGTCCATGGGACTTCCCAGGCAAGAATACTGGTGTGGATTTCCATTTCCTTCTCCAGGGGATCTTCCCAACCCTGGGATGGAACCCGTGTCTCTTTCATTTCCTGCATCAGCAAGTGGATTCTTTACCGATAGCACCACCTGGGAAGCGGGTTATAACTGCTTATAGGTTATTACAAAATACTGAGTATGGTTCCCTGGTCCCTGAGCTATACAGTGTACAGTATAAACAAGTCCTTCTTGTTTACTTTGAAGACGCAAGCTGCCATGGTTTCCACAGCTGCAAGGAAATGAACTCTGCCAACCTCCTGAGGGACCTTGGAAGCAGATCTTTCCCTGGTCTAGCCTTGACATGAGAAGGGAGCCCAGTCAACATGATGACTTCCGCTTGGTGAGACCCTCAGCAGAAAAGCCACTATGGTGTGCTTGGAAGTCTGATTGAACCTGTGTGATAGTAAATAGCTGTTTTGCCCCAAGCATGGTAATCTGTTACACAGCACAGAAAACTAATACATCTAGACATAGTCAATTTGCATGAGAATTGCCTCATGATGCTAACAGGAAAAAAGCAGAATGGAAACTCTGGAATCTTTGTGAGTTTCTAGGTTTTTAGCATTTATATTCTTTCTTTGTAGCCTTAGTGCTTATATTTTTAAACCTCTTTTTGAAATGCAACTGACATCAGACTCTTTTCTTAAATGTTCATATTCTACCTAGCCAAGCTCTCCCACATTAAACGTTCCAGATGCTCAAAGCGTCTGCTACCAAGTCCACGATGCCAGGCTGGAGGACCACTGCTGCTGTCACTGTGAGGCCTCATTGCTCGCCTGCCTGTCTCCGGGAGGCCAGGAAAGGTGCAGCTTGCTAGCCTGTGGCGTCCATAATCTTCTAGGAAGCCAAGAGGGAATCAAGCTACATCTTTACATCGTTACAGTGACTCAGCCCATGGGATTCAATGCCTTCCACCTCGAAGCTACAAGACCACTGGTTCTCCCTTCACCTTCTATTTGGGTTTGAAAATAACATTAAGTACAGGCCAGCAAACTCCCTACAGACCTGCAAGGAGAGCCAAGGTTTCATTTCCATTTTTACACTGAGATGAAAATACAGTCTAAGGCCAGGCTATTCAGCTAAGATTTGGTTCCATAATGGCATGTTCTCTCTGTTGTGTGTAAAATTATACAGGGATGATGTATTTCCACGCCACTGTGCCCAGAAAGTGGCTAGGCAGCAATGGCTGTAGCGAGGGTGAAAGGGTTAGGCACTCGGGTAAAGGGAGAATGGGGAAAGGGACAGTTTGTCTTCCTGAAGCACTTTTCTGTCAACTGGATATTAAACTTTAAAAATGCTTGCATTACATTTTTGAGAGATGAATGCAATGTTTTTTGACAAGCAGTCTGACTAAGACTACAAGGCACTGTCTCTCTTGGAATTATTATTTTTTTTAATTGGAGGCTAATTACTTTACAATATTGTAGTGGTTTTGCCATACATTGACATGAATCAGCCACGGGTGCACATGTGTTTCCCATCCTAAACTCCCCTCTCACCTCCCTCCCCATCCCATCCCTCAGGCTCAGCCCAGTGCATCAGCCCTGAGCACCCTGTCTCACGCATCAAACCTGGACCGGCGATCTGTTTCACATATGACAATATACATGTTTCAACGCTATTCTCTCAAGTCATCCCACCCTCGCCTTCTCCCACAGAGTCCAAAAGACTGTTCTATACATCTGTGTCTCTTTTGCTGTCTCGCATATAGGGTCTTCGTTACCATCTTTATAAATATCTCAGATTTCTTTCTAATGAAGCACTGACAATATTTTTTCCCCCAAACTCGTGATTCTTCTACACTAAATTCAAACTACTGTAACAAATGTACTAAAAACAGCAAAAACAGCAAATTTTCATTGCTTAGAAAAATCAGAGAGAATAACAGTCTTTCTCTTTGTTTTCCTTTCCTTCCTTCCTTCCTCTCTGGCTTTTAACATTTTAAATATTAAAGGAAACAATAAAATAAGGAGCACTGGCACTGAAATTACAAATCTGGAGTTTGGGTGTGGGTTCCAGCAAACGTTGGATTATCTTCAGCAATTCACATAATCTCTTGAGCCTCAGTTTTATCATTTCTAAAACAGGCAAAATGTCAAATGCATAAAGTATAAACCTATTATGTCAACTATCTAGAGTACTTTAATTATATAAATCAAATGTTGTGAGTGGAAGATTATTTTTTCATTTTAATACTGACTTCCCTTTCATTAACTGGTAAAAAGATATTAAATTTTAAAAGTGAATAGTTTGTTTCTTTATTCCTAACAAAAGTCAGAATACTTGAAAATAAATTTTATAGTTACTGTCAGAAAAAAAAATAGTAACAGTTAACATGTATTAAGTGCTTTAACAACACTTATTAAGGTCAGGCAGTGTGCTAAGAGGCACCAGATTTTACTTTACTTCATTTTCTCATTTTTCATACAAAGTAAGTCCTATAATTAATTTCTATTTTACAGACGAGGAATCTAAAGTTTCAGGAAATTGAGCAGTAAGTGGTAACCTAGAATGCAAAAGCAAGAGGTCTAATCCAGAGACCACAGTTAACCACTCCTTCATGTCAGATGCGTTTTCTGGATTGACATGCCGAGAACAGGGACAACGAGATGTGGCCTGGCCAGGTCTTTGTTGCTGTAAGAATTGGGAGGTCTGGGTAGGAGAGCGTGCCCACCCACCCACAGGGAGACGGCCACAGAGGGACATCCAAAGACACAAGCCAATACTGGCACTCCACTGGCCTGTGGAGGAAAGAAGCTCCCTGAAACTGTGAAATGAAGTCCCATAAGATCTCAAGCCCAGCGACTGGTCCACAGGCAGAACAAAACCACATGAGGGCCGCCCAGGCTACCTCTGGGACGGTAAAGGCTCGCAAGTAGCTCAGAGACTGCTGCTGCTTGATGGAGACTAGGTGGAGAGAGGCTCTGGGCAAACAGGAAGGAAATGGGACAGCCAGAACCAAGAACCAAACAGAAACAGGAACCAGAGAACAAGAGAAAGCGAGTAGCCAAAACAAAACAAAACTGAAGCAAATCCAGAAAGTAGGAATGCAGCAGGGCTCTGCTTCCCTAGCAGCTCAGGCGGTAACTATCTATCTGCAACGCAGGGGACCGCGGTTCGATCCCTGGATTGGAAAGATGTCCTGGAGAAGGAAAGGGCAACCCATTCTGGTATTCTGGCCTGGAGAATTCCACGGAGAGAGGAGCCTGGCGGGCTATAGTCTGTGGGGTCACAAAGAGTTGGACATGACTGAGCGACTAACACACACTGATTCCCAAACTGTGCCCAGAGGCACCTTAGGGTTCCAGTTGATTTAGAAGAACACAGCCAGGTAGACAAACATGCAGACAGATAGATATAGAACTATGCCAAATGTCACTGTTTCCCTTCCCTTTATAGATAGATAGATAGATAGATAGATAGATAGATAGATAGACAGACAGATAGATAGAGTTAGAAACCATGTGAACGACTAGCTTGAAGTAGTTCACAGTTTCAGCATTAGATGGCATTACATTCCTTTCTGTGGCATTGTGTCTCTGCAGTTTGTGTGCTATGTTAAAAATCAAGTACTGCCCAAAACTCAGTGTAGAACAAGAAATGAGGATGCCAGCGGCCAGTACCAATCTGGTTCTAATAAGCTGCACAGTGCCCAACAAAGCAATCACATCTCTCAGTCACTGCTGTTAAGAATTAACAAAAAATTATTTTCTTCCTTTCAGAGTATGTGTGTTTGCTTTGGTTTATGAAATGGCAACTCACTTATCAGGACCTACCTACTTATTAAGTTGATTAAACCACTTAATAAATGGACTTCTTTCGGCCTAAAAGCACTCTGAAAAAATAACTGAAGCGAGAAGGGCACTGAGGGGTTATGGGAGCATCTGCAATAGGGATTAGAGCTGTGCAGGGAAGAAGAAACGTGGAGGAGCTCAAAGAAAGTTGTGTGTCTGTCTGCAGAGTCCTTCAAGATCCGTTGGCAAGGAAAACCTGTCCCCCTGAATCCTGAAAGCAGGATGGGTCTTGATCCTTCTGGGCTGCCCCTTCTTCTCATATCAGAATGAAGATTTACAACATAAGGATTAATCCAGGGACTTTAGGTTTCAACACAGCAATATTCAATGCAAACACCATGTTATGTATGTCATAATAGTATCTACCAAGTCCTTACATGCCTGGCATCTTATATAATAATCTTACTTAGTTTTCTTGAGATTTTACTGTTTCTGCCCTGCCTCTTGTCATACAGACAAGGAAATGAAAACTTGGAGCAACTGGGTAGGTTGCTGAAGTGAACTCAAAGGAGGGTCAGGATTAGAACCCAGGCAAGTGCACCTCAGAGATAACACTTGTTATCCCCTGTGTTACACTGTTCAGCTGTCAGGCCTTTAGGTCTCTAAAGAAACAAATCCGTTTTAGACGTTTACACAGGATAAAGTACTTCAAAGCAGTGCATATATTTAAATGGAGCTAAAGGCATTTCTTGGAGAAGAAAATGGCAACCCACTCCAGTATTCTTGCCTAGAGAGTCCTGTAGACAGAGGAGCCTGGTGGGCTGCTGTCCATTGGGTCGCACAGAGTCAGACACAGCTGAAGCGACTTAGCATGCATGCATGCATTGGAGAAGGAAATGGCATCCCACTCCAGTATTCTTGCCTGGAGAATCCCAGGGACAGGGGAGCTGGTGGGCTGCCATCTATGGGGTCGCACAGAGTTAGACACAACTGAAGCGACTTAGCAGCAGCAGCAGCAAAGGCATTTCTATTTTTGTTTATTCTTAGTTTCTAAATCCCAGAGAAAGCTTCCATCTCTTTTAGAGGTTTGTTAATATCCAACCTCACAAATAGAAACACTGTCAATGGTAAAAATATGACACCATTAAGAGAGGAAAAAAAGTCACCCAATATTGGCATGACTATAACAAAATAGTCTTATCCCCTTGTGTTAAAGAGCATAAATTGGTACAAACTTTCTAGAGACCATTCAATAGCAGAGTCTCAGTGAAGAAAGCAGAGATTCATATTAGATAATATTTACCTCAATTTTATTTGAAATAGCAGAAAAAGAAAAGAAAACCTAAATACCTAACAATTATATCATTTGGATGTACTGAAATTTGTGAAGAAAACTCATTCTTTCAAAGATTACTTTTTGGCATGGTAACATGCACACTACTTTTAAAAATCATTCAACAAATTGTATGCACCATATGATTCCAATTGTACAGTGTTCATCAGAACAAAGGACTGGAAAGAAACAGCATATTCATTTTAATATTTTGGTTCTCTGAATAGTTTAGAATTCTAAATTTTCTTTATTTTTATTACTTAAAGTTCTTAATTTTGCCATTTTCCTCCCTTAATAAACGTATTACTATGGTCAACAAAATTATTATTAAAACAGGATTTAGTGCTTAAGAGGGTGAAAAGTGAAAGTGATAGTCACCTCCGACTCTCTGCAGCCCTACGCACTGTAGCCTGCCAGGCTCCTCTGCCTATGGAATTCTCCAGGCATGAATATTGCGGTGCGTAGCCATTCCCTTTTCCAGCGGATCTTCCTGACCCAAGGATTGAAACCCAGGTCTCCTGCACTGCAGGCAGATTCTTTACCGTCTGAGCCACCAGGGAAGGCCACTGAAGAGAGTAATGCAGTCTAACAGATCACCTCACTCCTCGAACATCACCCATCATTCAATACTCAACTCAAAAAAATCATTTACATAGTTTTCCTGATTATACTACTGATGGGATTCTCTCTCTCCTCTACATTGCCAAAAAGCTTTATTCAAACTTATTTTGGGGGTATTTTTGTCATCTCTTGCCTTTTATAATAATCATCTACGTACGTGTGGCATGTTTCCTATCAGACTGCATGCTTTAGGATGGCTGGGCCATATTTGCTTTGTAATTCTATCTGTCTTAAGCCTTATTCCCATTCTGCCTTGTAATTTAGTCATACTTGTAAATGAGTAAAGATTATACATTTTGGTATTTGCTATCCCAACACATAAGAGGCAATGGATGTCACTTGAACTGAGTTGGTTCACACATGGATACAATGTTCTTTATGGAACCAAAGGGAAAAGAACTGGATACAGTGGGTGGTACCCTAAAATATAGCTCTTTACCAGATTTTGGCTCAATTTATATAACAGTCCATCTATGTCCTCTTGGGAGATAAGAATGTTCCCTGCTTAAAGACCACATATCATTACTACTGTACAGACAAGCCAACCCTGGCTTTGGAAGAGGCTCCGATGCCATAATTTATAGTCTCACCCCACACCATGATTCTACATCCATTGGTTAAATGAGCAATTAGGAGATGAATGGATGGATGAATAAACAACTCATTACGGTTGAGTTCCCACATAGGATACTCAGTTTCATTTCTATGGTCAGACAGTGGGAAAACGCCACCAGTGATTATTTATGTCTATAAAAGAGGGCAAATGGCTCCAAAGGATGACCATCCCAGGAAAACAATTTCAAAAGACCAAGGGCTACCGGTCAAAGGTGGCACTTTGATGAAAGCAGAACAACAGGTGAGGCATGAGATCCTCATGTTCACTGTAACATGTGCCAGCCAGCACTTTTCTAAGCACATTAACACCTACGAACTCAGAGAAATGTCCCCAATTCAGGGGAGAGAGTGGTAAGTAATGCTCCCCCACTCTTCAGTGGGAAACAGAGCTCAGTAAGGATAAGAGGAAAGTCTATTCAGTATAAAAATATCCATTGTCTTTAAAGGTAAGCTCTTCAAGAGCCAAGAATTTTACCTTACTAGTACTGTGTTTTCTTCCTACCTCCACCTTACTTTACCTTTTCTCTTCATTCTCTTATAAAGCAGGTGTACAGACACTTGTGTGTGAGGGTGATCACAGGTCCTCACTATTTAAATGATACCAAGCATGTCTTCATTTTGGTAGGAAATGTGAAAAACAGAGCTTAGAAATGAGAATAGACAGATTCAATGCCACGGGATTCCCTGGTGGTTCAGATGGTAAAGAATCTGCCTGCAATGTGGGAGCCCCAGGTTTGATCCCTGGGCTGGGAAGATGCCCTGAAGAAGGAAAACGGCAATCCACTCCACTATTCTTGCCTGGAGAATTCCATGGACAGAGTAGCCTTGCAGGCTACAGTACATGGGGTCACAAAGAGTCAGACATGACTGAGGGACTTTCCTTTCACTCACTCATGACTGAACCATGGATGCCTGGAAACCAACACAAAGATTATGCTTCAGGTCCAAGAACCAGCTTATTACATAAGCAACCCAGCTGATTCAGAGGTATGTAGGTGGTCCTTGGACCACACCTGGAGAAACACAGATGTAGCAGAGCCCTTCATGGAACAGATGAAGAAACTGTCATAAAGGTTAAGTGGGTTTCCCAAAGTCACACCAATCAGTGAGTGGCAAATGTAGAGTAAGAATACAGTTAATGCCTTTACAACCACACTCCATCAAATTTCATGCTTAGCAGTCCAAACTTTTATTTTCCTTCATCAGTGCTCTAGAAGCAGCAGCTGCAAAAACATTCATAGCTAACATTTCTGTGACACTTCCATAGGCACTATCATATAAGATTATCAAACAATATACTATAGATATTTGGGGTAAGAGGGAACAGAAATTCAGAGTTTAAGATGCTTCTTTAAATTTTTATATAATATAGATTTGAGACAAAGTAGACCACCTGACCTGCCTCTTGAGAAATCTGTATGCAGGTCAGGAAGCAACAGTTAGAACTGGACATGGAATAACAGACTGGTTCCAAATAGGAAAAGCAGTATGTCAAGGCTGAATATTGTCACCCTGCCTATTTAACTTCTATGCAGAGCACATCATGAGAAACGCTGGGCTAGAGGAAGCACAAGCTGGAATCAAGATTGCT